>LKNJ01001209.1:0-130025 GCA_002120245.1 Maccullochella peelii | reverse complement strand
GGGGGTTAAAAAGGGCGCAGGCAAATGAATGAATGGCGAATGAGGGGGACACTTAGCAAACACAAGAATGTCACTTACTGTAGAGAACAAAAACAATTGCCTAAATCTTTTAGTGCTGGGTGACAGGTGTGGTTGGGGGTTTTAGTAGCAATACATATGGTACTTTACAGTGGAAGAGGGACAAAGATGACAGACAAAGGGATTTGGAGATAGATGAAGACAGAGAGAGTTGTCTCCACCTTGTTCATCAACTTTCCTTCCTGTTGCTGTCTCGTTCTACCCTCTACCACGTCTGACTACCGAGAGGCAGTCAAACCTTCACTCCTTAACTCCTTCACTTTTTAAAGAACATTTTCCTCATACCAGCCCCCACCTCCACCCCCCATCTCCTCTTTGCCATCTTCCCTCCCATCTCTCTCTTTCCATCCCTCTACCCCCTCCCCTCCCTCTTTTTCGATGGCTTGCCGACTCCTCAGCAGGACACCTCCATGGTGTGGGTGACCGTGCCGACTCCCTCTGTGCTGTCGGAGTGGGTGCAGGCCCGAGAGCGGGACCCATCCATGGAGCTGGCGCTGGTCAGGGAGGCGGTCCTGGAGCGAGCCAGGCGGGTCATACTGGCGGAGGGCACTGGGAGGAAGGGGAGGGGAGGGGAGGGGTGGGAGATTTGGGGGTGCAAGAATTCAGCATTACATTTTATTAAAAAAAACGGAGTGGTAAGTTGGTTTTGGGGAGATGGGGGGAGTACATGCTAATGTGGAGAACTGAAGAATATCCCTTTCTGCATCTGGTGAGAAAAGGCAGCTGAGCGGCTCACTGAATGGTAGGGGTTGTTCATTAAAGCTGTTAATATGTCTATGCAGAGAATAACCTGTCAAACTCTATGTATTAATCCTGTTTACCAAAATCATAATAATTCGGCATAAAATTCAGTAGAATTCATGCAATAAAATAGTTTATTACTGATGTAATTGCCCAATAATTCTTTTTGTTAGTAGGTAACTTTAAAGCACTGATGAATCTACAATTGAGTGTTTCAATACAGTTAAAATGATCCAATAAGTCCAATATTCACTTTCCCTTTAGCTCTGTTTTTGTTCTCCACCAACTCCTGGGAAAAATATCAGGCTCTTAAGCTGCTAAATGCTACTACTAAACTATGATCACCAGCTAGTTGCTTTGTTTAGTCTGACATCTGCTGCTGGTAGTGGTGTACTGTGGGTTTATCTGAGCTTTTTCTGATACTGGAAATAAGGTTGATGAGAGTGGAGTTTGCTGGCTAGAAAACCAAAACAATGAGCTATACGAGGCTAAAAAGCACTGTTGAACTACAGAGCTGGGACATCATTCTCTGTGGGTTCATCACAACAAATGTTTTTTATATATTAATAATAGCTCCAGCTTTAAAAGTCCCATATCAGTCCAACTGATTGCTGGGTGAGTCTCGTTTGGTGGTCATCATGTCAATAGTTGTGTTTCTATTCAACTGTCAAGCAAATTTTAAGCAAATTTTGAAATGCTGCAAAAAAGATAAGCGAATTAGGAGCGTTTCCATCAACTGGTGGAGCGAATAAACTAGGCTTATAGCAAAGCGTAGTAATATAATGTAAATAATGTAATCCACCAGTAAACAGAGTAGAAGAAGCGGAACCGGAAACAAAACAAGTGGCCTTGGCCATCTAACCCATCTACAGGAGAAAAATGGAGAGAGGTCCTCAGAAATTAGTTTCTATTGGGCAAGTTTGAATTGTTCTTTCATGTCAGCTAGTGTTGGCCATGTTTCATGCTGGCCGGAGGCAAAGACTAATTCATGTTGAACAGTTGACAGCTGAACAGCTGATCAGTCACGTGAGTTAAATGTTCGCTATGTCAGAACTTATTCGGCAAATGTGTTTCTATATCCCATTTAGCACATAAATATTATTATTACTATTGAGGCTGCAGAGTCTTTGTATGATGTGCAACAAAAGCCCCAAGCCAAGAGCCCTACAGGATCATTTTGAGTCTCAAAGGTACACCTTTTAATGTTTCATATTGTATAATGTGCTTATGTGGTTTAGGCTCAGCAGTTTAGCACAGAATCTGCATAACCCTGAGGACAATTTTAGTTTTTAACTTGTGTTCAATCAGCAGTTTATGTAGTTTTAATTAGCTAAAGTTCTCTGTTGGCCTTTCTCCTTTAAACGCTAGATTATTACTTCTCTAAAGTTGGTATAGTATTTAAAGACACAGTCACTTGTTACAAACTTAGTCCAAAAGGCTTCGCTCATAGCTAGCTGGAAGCCATGCAAAGAGCAGTATTGGAGATGCAATGGCAAAGGAATGGGGGTGAGGGGAAGTGAGGGCAGTATATTTTTCCATGGGAGGAAAAATTATTCAAATTCATCAAACAAAGATGGGGTTTAATGTCTTTGGGATAAAAAAAAAAATGACAGCAAAAATAAACATTTTATAACAGCCCAAAATATTGTTATTCCTAACCAAATGAAATTAAAATGAATTTCATAATACTAATGTCATCAAACAGGGCAGCAATAAGAGGTCAGAGGTGAACGGGGAGGAGAAAGTACCTGGCCCTCCACTCAACCTCCGATCCTTCACATAAGCAACTGAGAGAACGGGGCAAGGGAGACAGAGGGCAAGATTAACACAACTCACATCCCTCTGCATACATGGCATCACAACACATTGACACATTACTACAATAACACTTCTTGCTGAAATAGCCTTTTATAAGAAATTACTACTAGGGCAAAGACACAAACATTCATATAAGATCACACTATCACTCACTAACTACAGTGTTTTTTTTATGGATACTTACTGTAGCCCATTCCCTGCAGGAAATACTTGAAGGCCTCGGTCAGCTTGCCAGGCTGGAAAACAACATAAGAGTTTTTATTTCACTGAATTTGGAAGCAACAAATATGGATGACGCATTTGTGGTCTGTCTGGATTTTTTAAAATTTAATTTCATTGTATGGCAGCCTGTTGTTTGTTTATGTCTTACCTGTGTGAGCTGAGGAAGTCCTCCAGAGTCAGCCATCTACCATGAGAGGAGAGAGCAGCAATCAACCAAACTGCTAATAGCTCACAACTAGAGGAATGATATCAAATTTACACTCCCTTTCTTTGGTATGGTAACTCCATAACTCATGTTTTTTTCTTTCTGTCATATTTTTAATCACAGTGTGATTTGGTCTGAATACAGCTTTAGTCTTTAGCCTATCAACTGATATTGTGCAGTGATGGCGTATCATTTTACACGTGAATGTCATAAATAAAAAAACGTCAGGTGACGTAGTAAAAAGACATGGAACTTTCACCCAGGAGACCGCTGTTCATGTCCCATGTGAGACCAAAAGTCAATGTTGACTTATTTTGATTTATGTACGTAACTTAACTTACGTTACATATTTAACTTACATAACATGATCTTTTCCTAAACTAAGTAGTCCTAAGTAGTTTTGTTGCCCAAACCTAAGTTCACCTGACTATGATGAGAAAGGTCACCTGACTATTGTTACCATGACGACGAAGGTCACCTGACAAAGGTCATCTGATTCGTCCTTTCCTGCACGTCAAAAACTCATAAAATGCGCCATCTCTAACGGCATAGGCATGACTCGCGAAATGTCCTTAAAAGTGGAGTGCTATTTATACGCTATCCCATGAGATCACGCTGTAAAATGCCCCCAGACAGTTGTATTTTCTCACTTTTGAGATTGTTTTCTGCAATCACTCGTCTAGTGCTAGATGCAAGTGTAATTTATGCATTACAGAATTCATATTATTTTCTTTTCCTTTGGCTCCAATGTATGACTCACTGTCACTATGATATGGCTTCTTCGCCTTGCCTGTCACACCCGCCATCTGCCTGGTATTATGCTGTTGTATATGCTATATGCAAATAAAACAAAAACTAAATGCCTAAACTAAAAGTATTCACATTATGAAATTGTATTGTTTTGCTGTTCATCCATTCAAATTGTGATTTTTTTTGTTTTAGTTTAGTCCAAAATGAAAAGACAAAACATCACAGTGCTATTTTGCCTCTGCTGAGACAGGCCAGATCACACCACTGCAACTTAAACTTTTAAGTTTTAAATTTTAAGTGCAAACTTAAAACAGTTTCTCTGGTTGATCCAATCTAGCACCACATTGAATAAACTCTGAATTGACTTGGGTTCGGTCCAATCACAAACAAGAAGAGTTGTCCCTCCCTTTCCGTAATCTAAAATGTCATTGTGTTTTCTGTAATGTTGTTGTGTTTTGACCTTCAGGGCCACCGTATGCACCTGCTGCTTCCAGTCGACTTATTTGTTGACAGGGGAGTGAATCAGTCTTGTCACGACTTCCCCTAGTCATTTAATCTAGTCTCATTAGACAGAACGGTCATCTGGCCAAGTGTGCTAACATTTTATATATTGTTTTTAATTTGATTAGTTTGTAGATTTAAAGTACTGTGTTATTATGTAGGGTATATAACAAAGTAAAGTAAGTTGTTTCTTTACTGCACTGAACAACACTGTTTACATGTTGGTGTAAAATGTTTGCAATGTTCAAACTTGAGCATTCATTTGGCATCATATTGTGTGTAAATTGGGATTATTATTCGTATGTAAAAAGTTTATATAAATTAAAATTGTGCTCAACAAATCTGACTTTTTGTCTAAAGATTAGTATTAGATTAGAGTAGCTGCCGGTGGGATGAGGACAAACAGTTTACCTTAAGGAAGGTGGTGTTGGTTGGGTCCAGTTTGGAGTTGCACTCGACCTTGAGGACAAAAACAGCAGGTTGAACTGAATAAGCTAAAAAAAGCTGGAGAGTTAGAGATGGTCAGGACTTGGAGAGGAACTGTGGATGTACTGTATGTATAGTTTATATATGCAGACTATATCGCTCTGTGTGTATTTTGAGTGACCCAGATACTGCAGTGTGCCGCAGAGATGAGTCACTCCGGCACACTGAGAGCACAGCCGCAATATGCGCACACACACACACACACACACACACACACACACACACACACACACACACACACACACACAGCAGACATATGTGCACAGATACAAGCACGCAACGCCTGACCACTCACAGACACATACACAGCCAGTGTCATACACACGGAGCATGTTTTTAATCTCTGCTGCTTCCTGCTGCATTTAATCTTTAATCCTGCAACACAGATTGCCAAATCACATATTTTACTGCCCAAACAACACAGAGACACAACGGAAATTAATGTCTTTCTGTGTTTCTTGTCACAAAATGTTTTCTTGCAATGAAGAGTAGTAATAATAGTTACAAATCACATGAAGATTTGCAAATTTGCAACAAAACAGTTGCAAATGAGTTACAGGATATGCAAATGTGAGTCTAAAACATATTCCACTGCTCTGTTGCTCTGCTCACACACTATATAAAGGAATGTAGCATATACGTGGGCGCAAACACAGCAGCCTCAACTTGTCATATCAGTGGATATCAAATATTAACATGACCTCCATCTGTCACATCTAATAAAACAACCTTTATTTACATCTCTCGCTTCCTCACTTCTTCCCTCCACTCCTCTGTCACTCTCCATCTCACCATCTTTCTGTCTTTCCAAGGCGTTTTATAACAACATGATTCCCCCCGCCCTCGCATCATGTACTCGTTCCCATTCCTCCACCTGACAGAGGAGTCATGTGGTTTAAATTAGAACATGCAGCAGATTAACTGGTGCAGAAGCACAAATATCTGGGCCACTTCAAACTGAGAAACCCCAGAGACAAAGCGAGGCCATCTGGCCCCTGGAGAACAGACACACACACCTTTAGTATCAAAGACATACATTGCATACAAAGACACAGATGGACAGACAGTGAGAGAACAGACACACACACACACACACACACACACACACACACACAGTCCCTGGGGGTGCAGAAGGGTTGTAGAGAGGGTGAACCAGGTCTCTGCTGGCTGACGTGTTTCTGTTTTACTGAATGAGAGCAGTCACTAACTGGACTTACATGCCAAGTACAAAATACTGAACAGGGCATGAACAGGGCCCGTTTTCAAGCGTTAGAACTAATATCTCTTAGAGGCAGGACTACTTTGAAGGAAGAAGAGCTCTCCATGGGAAAGTTAAAGGGGCCAGTTAGTGCATGATGACACAAAGAGGGGGGTTTTCATAGCGTCTGGTTAAGAAAGATGATGGACTCACCACTCCCTCCTCAGCAGGGGCGTTGTCTCCCACAACCAGCATCACAGGACACCTACAGCAACATCCAGAAAATTTAGACAAGTAGCTGGAGGTGGCTTGAGTTTGACTTGACTTCTAAGTTTTGGACCCACAAAACAGACAAAAGGTGATATGTTCTAATTGTTTGTTTTTTCCAACCAACAGTCCAAAACTCCAAATAAATATTAAAGGGAAACTCCGGTATTTTTAAACTTGGGCCATAGTTTTACTAATTTTGGGGTCTAAATAACTAATACTTACCAAAAGTTTTGGAATTGGTCCAGTAGATCGCTTCCGCTGGCATCTGCGAATGGGTTGCAAAGACTGCAACATAATCCTTTGGGGCAATTGCGCCCATGAAAAGTCTGTCCACTAAAAGTGCTTGTTTTTGCCACTGACAGGCTCAGATTATTACTTGAAGTGATCTCTCGCAAGATTTCAGAGTGAGACTTTCTGTTTCTGGTTAAATAAAAAGGATCTTTAACAAAACGGTCTGTCTCTGTAGGGAGGCTTTGCATAATGTTGTCAGACACTTCGAATAACTATTAGTCATTCCCCAAAATTTGTAAAAAATAAAAGAAAAAAAACAGATAGGGCCCAGGTTTAAAAATACCAGAGTTTCTCTTTAAGTATTTTCTGGTTAAATGACTTCAGCAAATGAATGATTATCAGAATTGTTGACCTACTGATTCTGCTAACGAGTTCATTTGTGGAGAGAGGACTTACAGTTTATCCAAGGTCAATATATATTTTATTTTCAAAAAAATATTAACCTCAATCAGACCAACTGGATTAATCAACTGGATTATATACATCACTGCATTATGAAACTGTGTCTGCAGACTCACTTCAGGGTCTTGGCATTGAGCACTGTCCCACTGCGATTCATCTCTAGGTCCCTCCGACTGAAAGAGACGAGACATCGTGAATACTAACAAAAAGTGCTTCTACGTTTATGTATTTGTGTGTGTTGGTGAGTAGGAAATTGTATTTCTTCACCTGTTGTACATGTTCCAGAAAAGCTGCAGGTTGAACTGGTTGACACTGTTGTTGATCTGTTGCCGGTAGCTCTGCACCAACTCTGTGTTGCTCATCAGCTCCTCCTGCAGACACAGCACACAAACTGGGTCAGATCCAGTTGTAGGGTGAAGCAAGATTTGCTACGTTTAGGCGACAGGGTGAAAATAATTCCGTCAAAATATTATTTTTTCTGCTGTATTCATGCTAGGTCATACTCTGAAAACCACGTCCACCGGAGGGGAAAACAATGGCTGCCACAATGTGCAACCAAGGGCTGAAATGCTAACAAAATACCTGTAGCTAGCTAAAAACATTAGCTTTCAGTATGTCAAAGGATTATTTTAGCACCCTATGTCTACCAGAGAGGACAAACTCAATATTGTCCATCTCAGTGTCCCCTCTCCTTACCTTGATTTTCTTGGAGAAATGATCCCGCTGAATGGCCAGAAGTGAAATACTTTGATATATACAACTATTTGATCAAATCACCAGGTAAGATCATCATTTAACATAACAAAGATCAAAACCAGGCCTTTCAATGTTTAGTTAGCTTCAGCCTCTACAGTTTGTCTGGCCAAATTAGCAACTGCAACTTATTTAATAAGAATCAAAGCACATAGCCTCAGCTGAGTGTCAGGATCCTACAGTTTTCCCATTCTTCCTGCTGATGCTTCACATCTGTATCCACTTTTGTCTTTTTAAAAGCTCAGTTTTTCGGTTCTGCAGCTTATAAAAACTTAGTTCTTGGTTCTTTACCCTGTTGGTAGTGCATCCCACCACACAGCAGCTTTTAGGTATGTTTCTGTTGTTTGCTAGCAGACTGAAGTGACAAGGAGGCACCTTCACTCAATACAAAGTCAATGGAGAGTGATGCATTGTTTTTCCCTCCGGTGAGGACGAGACTTAAATGCGCTCTGTCTCGATTAGACTTACCAAATATCTACCTGTAACAGATATTTGGGCTCTCTGATTTGAGAATTACGGATGTCATTATCCCTTGCCTTGTTTTCCTATTTTTAAGAAGTAGCAGAAAATTAAGAAAGCTGGAATACCAATTTTATTCTCGGACCCTGAGTTTACCTGGCTGAAAAGATGTGGCAGCACAGTATCTGGCAGGTTGCTGGTCAGACCTGACAGCTGGGGGAAAGACAGAGATATTATTATTGTGGGGAAACTGGATCTGTAAGGGTATGTGTTCCCTCCCAAAATACTAGTATACAGTAATAGACAGGTACCTTGGTGGCAGCCCAGTCAATCCAGCCTTTGCCATTGGGGTCGATGTTGAGCAGGACCAAACCCTCCACCATGTCAGGGAAAATCAGCTGAGAGCAGAGGACATAGAAACATATGTAAGACTGGATTCAGAGGTAGTGCACTTGTCTGATATGTCTGAATGTGTAATCGAGCACTAGGCAGGTAATCTGGGTAACGTACAGTGCAGTACAGGGTAGGAGAATCAGGATGAGACTTACAGCAAACTTGGCCAGAATATAAGCTCCAGCTCCAACACCAATCCCAACGATGCTCTTAAATCTAAAAAAGACCATTGGTCCATTAGAGGCAATAATTTAAAGATAAATAATGATACACTGTTGTAAGTAGTTCATGGATACAAGAATTCTGACAGAGTGTTGTGACAGTCTGGTGTGCCAATACGATGTTACAGAATGGTATTGTTGGCAGCACAGATTGAAATTTGTGCGTGTGCAGAGCCAAGTGGTGTGCATCTCAGCTGCGGCTGGTACTGTATGTCCAGGCTAAAATTACATTCTGTCGGAAAGAAGGCGTCTTCACATGATATTTTCTACTCCGCAATCTACAGAACTGCTCAGGAATCAAAGAGGCTGGCTAATAGACTAACCATGGCCATGAAGCGATGCTGTGTTAAATGCTTCAGAAAATAAAGTGAATCTGAGGAAATGTTGACTGGTTTTGTTTTATTTTGCTCATTACAGCTTCAATTTTTGAATGCATTACAGAATATCTAAAAGCAGTGGTGTAAATAGGACAATTGAACAGATTCCAATGCTGATTTTGATTAAGGAGACAGGTGTTATAGATGCAACAACAAAAAAATATATTGTCTTTGCCAGCTTGTACAGTTAAAAGAGGACATGATGCCCCCTGCAGATTGCTCTCGGCTCTGTGAATAAATGTGGGCTATGTGTAATTTAAAAGCAAAAAGCACCAACCCAAAGTGCTGCACCACAGTGGGAAGCATCCCGGCCAACTGGTCCATCGTGGGGTACTGGTACCTGTGGAGAGACTTCTGGTCATCATTGCTTTACATGTTGAGTGTGTGATTAATATATTAAAATCATCTATTTTTATTTACAATCACAATACATTCAAACCATTTATGAATACTTTAAACTGAGTGTTAACTGCAGCATTATCTGTGCATCAATAGCCGAATCCCCTGACCACTAAACAATTAACACATATTAAATAATAAAAAATTATCCATTCATTAGTGGTTATTATCGAGTGTATGTCTGGAGTGTATGTCTGTGCATAAACGTGTATTATATTGTTTCTTTTGTGTGTGTGTGTGTGTGTGTGTGTGTGTGCGTGTGTGTTTTGTACCCCTGTGGCAACTGTGAAGCTCCAATCTGCTGTCCCGGGGCGTCGACGTGGCAAACCACAAAGTGCTTGGTGATCTCCTGCATATCCTCATTATTGAAGAAAGTGTTGAAGCACAGCTTGTCTGTCGGACAGTGAGCGAGGGGAGGAAATTAGCAGAGTTAGTGTGGGACAAGCGGATAGAGAGATAGGGTGGAAGAAACACGGGGAGGGTGAATAAAACAAAGGGCAGGGCACAGAGGAGGAGAGGATGGAGGGATGACAGCCGAGGAATGTGATCACATTAAATATGCACCACACTCAGGGAGCACCTTGAAGGTGGCCATCTGCACAACTTATCCTGTGCCAGAAGGAGAAGGCAAAGACTCCTTCCAACAAATCTGATATGTCATACAACCCTCATTCCCCTCCATTTTTAACAGAGAACAGACACTATGAATTACTCAGGAGGTATTTTTTTGATATGGCAAACATGAGTGAGTACAGATTCTATTTAGTGCTTTAACGGTAATGACAAAAAGCCTAATTAAAATAAAAATGTGTTTGAAATATGCTTGTTTGCCCTCTTATCCAGGGTCAGATGAACAGGTACAGGTACTTTTTATCTTTAAAGCCACTCTTGGAATCTTCTTTCAGTTTTCAGATCAGCATCAACATGGATAATGTTCAATGTCCCCAGAGTCTGTTCTGAACTCGGCAAAACTGCGTTTTTGTGTTGGGCTAAAAGTAATTTAGAAGGCAAACTTCATTTTGAAACCAGGCATTTAAATGTTATATTTACAACATGTTTCATGAAAAATATATATTTGAAATAGTCAAGCTCTGTCCGTATACCTCTCAGGTCCTATGTTATTACTGTTGTTATGTTATTACTATTTTACTAAATGAGAATGTGGTCAAATCAATGGAAAATGTACGTAACTTTGTATTAACTACTCTACGCTGCCATTTTGGCCAGGTCCCTCTTGCTAAAACAATAATATATCTTAAGAAACTTCCTGTTTTAATAACAAAATAAAAATAAGAATTTCATAATTAGTTTCAAATATCATTTCATTTCTGTTTGTCCAGTACAGGAGGAGATCCTGGTCATTTTGCCTAGCTTAGCACAAAGACAGGAAGCAGTGGGGGAACTGCTACCCTAACTCTGTCAAGAGTGAAATAATGCACATTCCACATCCAAAGCTTTCTTATTCAAATGTTGTATCTTGTTAGCTAGCAAGCTAGTAACCATTACACATGACAGCATTATGTTCTAACCTGGTGCTCAAAATACTTTACTCATACAGTGACGTTTACACTTTCATTGGACCAAATGGTTTAAACTCTGATATTATAAAGAATAAATTCAGTGTTTCTGACACTCAAGCGTCTTTTTCTTTTTTATCAAAACATTTTCTTCATTGTTTTGCAGCTTTTTAATGTTTCTTTTTATGTGAAAGAAAATGAACTGTAAACATAGCTGAACATATTTACAGAGTAGCACAGCTTGTATAACAATGCTTTTGGTCATAAAATGGTATGTGTTGTGTTGCAGTACTATCGTTTTATATTTTTAATGAAGGGGATCATGAGGAGCTATAATTATAGCTTTTCTTGTCTTTCTTAGAAAACAAGAGACTTTGAGAGTGACCCACTGAGGATTTCTCTCTCTCTCTCTCTTTCTCTATTTCATGAACCAGTATAGAAAACTCGGAACACTGCATTCTGAAATATGCAATACATGTATAATAGATGTCAGCTCTCAGTTTGCCCTCCTCCCACTGGCTCTGCAGTTGGCCTACTTTCAGCCCATGTGTGTCAGACTCGGTGAAACCAAGCAGCAACATAGTTTCTTCCTCGGGCTCTGGCTGAGTGGCATTAATTAAACGGACCAATTAGTAACTGGGTTAGGGACAAAAAGTAGCAGAGGGCAGGAAGGTGACCACTTGCCACTGTGCTAGCACCAGTTTGTGAGCTTTTTACGTATACAAAAACACAGATGCTACATGAGGACAGAGGTGTGAAGTTTCTTCCACTTTCTCATCAGTACGCGCTGAATCACCAGTCAGCGCTCACAGTCTGCACTCCTACTGACTCCATGACCTACTTTCTCCCTCTGCACTTTCTTTTTCTCTCTCTGTTCTCTTTCTATTATCCCTCCCCACTCCCGCAACCTGCTCCTTGACCTCTCATATACCTTTTTAATCACTCTGCCTGCCTTTCTTTTTCTCCCTTTCATACGTCTAATCTCTTTCATTTAGTTTTCTATTTTTTCCCACTCCCTCATGTTCTCTTGTTCTCTCTACTTCTGTGTTTTTAATCAAGGGAATGGTGGACCGCTGTGCCATCTGCTGATTGGAAGACATTGTAAATGTAACAATAAACTCCCTACCAATTTTCCTTTATGTTTTTTTCCACTTCGACTCCTTTCATCCCTCACTTTCCTGCTCCATCCTGTATACTGCCACAGTCGAGTGATTTAGTGACTGGCTGTGAATACTAATAGCCTTGTGGTTCTGCTGCAGAGGGACAATATATGTTATATATATATACTGTATATATATAAATATATATATTCTATTATATTCTACATTATGTATTACTGCCATTTGATTTTCTTTCTTGTTTGTTCTTTATTCTTTGTTTGTTATTTCGTATTGGGGTTTTTTGCGTGGTGTTGTTTATTGTATTAATTTTTTTGTAAGTGAGATCAGCTTAATAATGATTACAAGAAGGAAGAGGACCAATAAAAATCCGTGGGAAAGACAACAAAAGTCAGATATATACAGTAAAACCAGCAGTCAGCAGCTCCAGTCTATGAAACACTGTCCTCCAGACCCCCACCATCCCAATCCCACCTCCACCCATCAAGGGAGCGCAACTGGCTCCACCCCGCCTCCCTCCACAGGATGGGGATGTTTTTCTGACCTACATTTCATCAATGCCTCTCACTCCCATTTTTTCATTTGCCTCCTCATCTCCTCTTCTTCCATTTTTGTCGGCACTCATCACACTTTAGGACAGACCCCCCTCAGAGCCTTTTCTTTCTCTCTCTTTGTTTTTATTCTGTTTTCATCTCCTCTGCTTCTCTCTACACATCGACCCTTCCTCTGCTATGCACAGGTTTATATTATTATCCCTCCATTTATTAAATTAGTGACCACTCAGCCTGTATTAAATGCTGGCATATAGGGCATGCTGTGACTTTGTAGAATGACATGAACATCATGACAGTCAACAGTCGCCTTTAGACTTCAACACAGAAATGAACTTGATTGTGTACCATTATCTATTGTTGTGAAGAGAAATTCAAGAAAATCTTTAATATATCAATTTTAACTCTTCAATTATTCAGATACAGGAAAATTCATAATTTACTGATAAAACACACATATTCTCCACGCTGTGCTAAAACTGTGCCGGTGTGTTTGAGTGCTGGCAGGAAGGAATGATGTGGCCTAGGGGGCAATTATCACCTCTGATAAGTGCAGAAACACCTTACCGAAAAGCGTGGAACATCTGTCAAGCCACACACACACACACACACGTATTTTGTGGATACTCACGGTTCAGTCCCACATCATGGTAGGTGAGGATAGCGGGCTTGTTTCCTTTGGGGGCCCCGCGGATCACCACATGCAGCATCCCATAAGGGGTCTCAATATCATGTTCCTGTGAAACACACAAACACACTCTCACTCACCTGGCGGTTCACAGAGCGTCATCTGTTTTTGTAAGAACATTTGTACCTGAATCCTCCCAGGGTAAACAGGTGTAAGGAGGAGATAAAAAGACATTGTGAGACACGACACATCAGTATGTCTGAGCACTGTAAGAGACTCATTATTTAACCTGCTTTTTATTTAACTTCAGTTAAATGCTCTTTACCATTAGCAGCCAGTCCATGTAAGAATGCTCCTTATTAATGTTCAGTAGCGGTATAGCAGAGGTGCAGGGGCTCAGTTAGATAGCAAGAATGTCGGTAATTAGAGTGAGCTACGACTACAGTGAATCCAGACATGGATTGACTTAACATCTTATACTTTGCAGTAACTGAGTTGTAAATGCCTTTAAAGAACGTAGAATCCAAAATTTCTATGGCAAAAAAAGACAAAAGAGAAGGGAGGATTAAATTTATGTAATAATGTAATAAACTATTACTGGGCAAGGAGCATATAGTGGATGAGAAAAGATACAAACTCCTCGTGGGTAGGAATGGAGTAGAATTCATGGCTGAAGATACATCTGGAGTCACTTCCATTTATGACTCAGGTGGACTGGAGATCAATTTAAATCAACAATGTCTATATCCAGAGCCACTGCAATATTCACCAAACTGGAATTTGTGCCTTCTAATGTGAATCTGGGTTTTAAAAGTGGGTAAATAAGGGGCTGATCTACATAAAGCAACTTTCTAAAGCAATACATTTGCCCACCCGCAACTTTTATCAGTTTTTACAATTGAAACATTATCTTTAGAAACAAAGACTGTTAGAACATTATGTAAAATAGTATATGACAGAAAATGCCATTTTAAAACTCCTACAACTTGAAGAACCCGAACAGTTTGAATATTAAAAAAATGGAAATTGGAAATCAATATTCCAATTCCAAATGTGGGAGGAAGTAGCTAGAAGAGCCCCTGATTTTTAAATCACGTTGGCTCCACACTGACTCCAGACATTTGTCAGCATCTGCTAGTCAGAGCCAGCCAAACTCAAAATGGAGGTAGGAGATATGTGGCGCACACACACATACACACATACACACACACACACACACACACACAAACAGCCTCACACACACACACACACACACACAGCAGAGTGGGGTTTCTGGGAATATTATGCCTGGTTTAGGAGGTAAACTGCACTGAAGCCTTTATTGATGATGCTGACACTCCTGTGCATATACTCTAATAATAACTAAACAAACAGAGAGCCAATACACACAGACACGCCATCATTACTGTCCTCCCCTCAGCATGTTTCCACACCTTAAACTATTCAGACAAAGAAACAGCTGACTGAAAGACCTGCTGCTGTCAATCTGCAGTATATCTCAATAGCCGTCTGCTATTTGTAAAATAATACACATTCACTCTGGAGTGAATTAAATAACTCCCAATGACACACAGTACAGAAACAAACGGCACTTATAGATGCAGCCAACTGCAGGCAGCAGTTATGAGTTAATCCAGCCAGATTATCTCTCTGTTATTTCAGCGTCACCATCAGTGTTATCTGCAATTAGCAATTGAGGCAGTTACTGCATCAGGGGCTTTGTTCGCAGTCTGTTTTCAGTGCCTGGATTCTGGTAAACATGAGGAGACATTTCACAAACACATGAGCATCAAAAAAGCAGAGTCTTATTTTGAAAGCTGGACTTTCACATCCACTAAAATATATTGTAAATTCCTCTCTGTGTTTTCCTCCTGAACGTTTGATGACCTGATGACCTTCAAACGTTCAGGAGGAAAACACAGAGAGGAATTTACAATATATTTTAGCACATGTGAAAGTCCAGCTTTCAAAATGAGACTCTGCTTTTTTGATGCTCCACAGCAACATGATTAGTTGGAATTGTTTTATTTAATTGTGACCCGAGGCCCAAAAGAGCAAAGAGCACATCTCTCTCTTCATTTCCTCACACACTCACTTTTACTCATTCCGTTTCAATACCGCAGAAGGACCACATTTCCCCTAGTACCCATGCGCACACACACACATGCTCGTGTGTTTATCCGCAGAGGTATGCGCATCCGCACATTGCACAGTGTTGACGAGCTTAAGTGTGTCAGTGGGCCAGAGTCAAAAAATGACCCATCATTTGACACTGACGCCGCAGTTTCTCCTTCTGAATATAAAGACAAAACGTATTCCATATAGTCATTGTACATTTTGTTGACTGTCAGCAAAACCGGTTCAGAATAATATTTCATAATATTTATAAACCTTTATTTGGCAAAGAAATATACCAAATTTAACATTTAGAGGCAGCTCAAAAACCATCATCAATTTTCAAAGACAGAGAAATTTATTTTGACATAGTAAACACTATATGAATAAATCGCACACACACACGCTCAGGTACAGTATACATCCTTCCATCACACACTCCTCGCTGCCACTCACCCCGTCCCAGCACTCAGGCATGGCTCCACAGTAACTGTTCTCTCAGCCGATGAAGAAGAGGAGGGTTCAGACAGGCAGACGAGCAGCCAGGCCTCTCCTGTTTTACGGGACTAGGTCCTGGTGAGCCCTCACTGTAGGGTGGAGAGTTGGATGGTAGATGCTGCAGGCTGCTGCAGTGTCTTTGTCTGCTCGGCACTACTCCCACCCTGACTCTTAAGCTCGTAGCTGCAGCAGCCCCCCTCCTCCTCCCCTCCCTCCTCTTCTCCTCACTCTCTATAGGCACACGAGACAGGGTGTGGGGCAGGCTGGAGATGATTTGCTCAGAGCTCTGCCTCCCCTGCACAGGATTGGTCAGCTGTCTTACCAGTCTTTAGTCTGAAGGCACTCTCTCTTTCATCAGCACCACTGCTCTAGTTTTGATCTGTTTCTGCTTCCCTGTCTTTCTGTTTTCCTCAGCGACCTTGTTTTGGTCCAGCCTTTTGGCAAAAGCAAAACAGCTGCTATTCATGAATGAACTGTAATGAGGCTGAATATTTTGATAAAAAATACGAGGGGACCTCTAATGTAAGTCTGCAGTTTGCCTGGACATAACATGTTATGCTAGCCTGACCAATTCACAAATCTGAATTAGCCTGGGACCTCAGTTCATTTTCGATTTCCAAGGGGCGTTATCATCAAACGCAGACCAAAATGCAGTTGGATAGACCTACAACCAATCAGAGCAACGAAACGTGTGACATAGCTTTGAGTGAATCCTGTCGGAAGTACAGCAAACACATCTTTCTTATCAACAAAAGCTTTAAGTGCAGTTGTTTGTTCTTCTTTTAGAGAAAATATACAATCCAGTTGGTTTAATACTGACGTGGGCGTTAGTGAATACAGTGCAGTGCGGTTCGGTACTATGGACGGTTTTGGAGTTTTAGATTGTTGGCCTCCACCCATACCTTCCTCACTTGCATTGTTAGATCAGGAAGAAGAGGATGAGGGATACTGCCAAACTCTCATATATACTGTATATCCAGTTGAAATAAAATATAATATTGATGTTTTCTGAAGGCTGAGAAGCATACGTGCATATTCCCATGACTGTAATGGTGTCACACTATGCTGACTGCAGTGCACACACACTCTCACTAACACACATTACACACCAGAGTCTTCCTCTCATTGCTCTCGGGTGTCATTCAGTAGCCTGGCCCTTTGTCCTGCCTCTCCAACCCCTTTCCTCTCTCCATCTATCCCCACTTTCCTGTTGACTCAACACTCTTGGCTTTCCCTTCCTCTCTCTCTCTGACTTTGTCCCCCTTTTCCTCCACAGAAGAGATTAACTCTCTCCCCGCTGACTCTGCATCACTCTGTTGACTTTAAACATACTCTGCAAATTTTTCCCCCTGGAAATTTTGAGCGTCATACACTTCATTTCATGCATTCTGGTGACTTTTTTCTGCACCTTTATTTGTGGAAAGGAAAACACACAATTCAGGCGCCAGGTAATAATTCAAAATATAATGGAATATAATGCAGTAAGGCCCTCAGGCATTCTGTATTAGTTAACTAGAAAACAACACTCGTAAAGCATTACATAGTAGCTCATTAGCTGCCATCACAGCTCACAACTTACTAGGTTTTGAGACTTTTTGAGAAAAAATGTCCCAATATCACACCTCCTCCTCCTTTTCCCTTCTGGCTCCTCCATGGTTATCAACTGTGCATAGTTGCTTCTTCTTTCCATTTTATGGTGGATTGCAACCATTGCTTTTGAGGTTGCATACTCTCCCCCCAAAAAAGACATGTCCCCTACGTGTTTAACAAACAACATGTGAACTCCCTTGGGCAAAAGGAGAGCTGTGTGCTTCCACACCTGTAGTTCCCTGATGTAACCGGAAACAATTTCACTGTGATCTTGTGATCTTCTGCAGGATATAAGATCATTTTCCTGTCAAGGTTTTTTTAAATAACTACATGACTGAAGACACCAGTCTAAGGTGTCTAAGAGCTTTTTAATGAGAAGAATAGAACCCAACACGTCCTCGTATGGCAGAATAGGTTGTTTGCCAAAAACAATATATATGACCACTGGAAAAACAATATATTTAGACCGTTGGAGAGTACCAGCGACAGGCCTCCCGGACCTTTGTCGTCAATAAACACGTGGTTAACAGCAGTTTGGTTAGGTTTAGGCTAACTTGGTTTGACTTGGTTAGGTTGTAAGTCAAGTTACGTACGTAAGTTAAGTAACTTAGTAACATAACTTAACTTACGTAAAATCAAAGCGATCCGACGCAAGTTAAAATAAGTCAGTGTTGACTTTTGGCCATGTTTTCGCAAAATGTTGCCTCATTAAATAAGAGCTTGCAATATTCAGTGGGTGGACTACGTGTCTTTTTCCTTCAGAATAGAGAATAAGAGATTTTCATTATCTGTAACTTTTACAGTTTAGCCAAACACACGGATGCCTTTAAAAAGGTATTGATTACTTCAAGAATGAATGCTTTAAATGAGATAGAGGCAGAATCCTTTATCTCATAAGCAGCCAGCAAACAGAAAAAAACACTTCTCTTCTAATGCGGTGTTATTTTTTGAGACGTGTCTGGTTTAAGTGTGAAAGAGAGGTGTTTCATCACTCCTGTCTGACACTCAGCACATTTCTGAATAAAATAAACCAGCACTTGTTGTGTGTGTGAAACAGTTCTTCTCAACAGTTCTTTAAAAAAAGACAGACTTCTCAAACTGATGACTTAATGATTCGTGCAAGTCTATAAATTAGAGAGTGTAGGTGTTCTGCTCTAATAAGAGTGGAGTTTAAAACTGGTGTAAAAGATTTCATTGAATGCACACTCATGGTGCAACAGAATTTAGGATTTAATTTTAATTTATATACATTGACCAAATTGACACAATGTTTTCATGAAAGCATAAACCTTTCAGCTGTGGACACCTTTAGCATTAGCCATCTAATTAAACCATGGTTGCTCTTTATGTCAGGAGAATGAAAAGTTATTTTCAGTGTCATAAATAACACTAACGATGGCTCCATTACATATAAGCGTCTTAGTAAACCAGTGAGCTAGCATGCACAATACCAGGATCCTGGCAGTGGTACACCTAAATAGAGGACAAAAAGGTCTATCAAAGTCCTTTTTTTCTGGCTCACTTCAGCTCACTAAATGTTTGACCTTTTTTTATCAGCCACTCCTTTACAAAAGCTCTTTGCTGTTACATGCTTGGTATGTGACATTAGCTTGCATTAGCTCCTGTTTGGGGAGCAGCTGGTCACAGTTTTATACAAATTAGCTTTTGGCACTTAGGTGCTAGCTTACAGTAGGTACTAGCAGCAACACTTTTGCATGCATAACCAGAAGTTAGAATTACTGCTCATTGCATATTTAATGCTCACAGGCTAATAACTGAAAGTGAAGTACAGTTACGTGTGAAAAATATTAGCTGAGCCTGACTAAGTAGTCGACAGTTTAAACTCATAAAAGCAAAGCTGAGCTTGAGGTGTCCGAAAGTAGGAAGTGGTATAAAGAATATGTTAGCCTAGTGGCCTTAAACACAAAGTTTATGGTGGTTTTCTTGTCACAAGGATACGATTTAATGACAAAGATATGATAGAAGTTAGATAATTACAAATTGAACAGAAAAATCTATAGTGTAGGTACTGTCACTATATACTTAATAGTAGTACTAAGTATTAACTTTTTGACGTTATTTTAGCTTTCAAAGCTGGAATGAGGCACACCTGGAAACTCCAAAGTGTGGGAGAACTTCGTCTTACTTTGTAAAAGTACAAATTAACTTTAAAAGCTGTTAACCTTATCCAAGTAATCACTGAGTCATTGCTATTAACCAGACACGCTGTAATTTTCCATCCATCCGTTCATTATCTTGGCTCATCCTATGCTGGGTCGCTGGGGGCTGGAGTGTACCCCAGCAATTATTGGGTGACAGGCAAGTATACCCTGGACAGGTCACCAGTCTATAATAGGACTGTTACAGAAAGACAGAAATTCAAACTCACAGTCATACCTTCAGTCACCACATTTTAGAGTTACCTGTTCCTAACCAGCTTGTCTTACGATGCAGGCAGAACATGTATCTTTCTGTACTAATGACATCACTGTCCCTGCCACTGTCTTTTTGCGGATTATCTTCAGCAGTACATTGGGGGCATAGCTGAGGTAGCACTTCCATCGCAAGGTAGTTATTATCATCTTTGTTATATTTAGCCTTGTGAAATTACAGATATCTATCTTCTGTCTTCCTCTTTTTCTTTTCTCTGTTGACTCAGGCAGGCATCACTGTTTACCCAAGTGAGCAAGCACAAAGAGACGACTAAGAAAGATGAAGGACGATTATACAGTGAGAACACAAAAGACAAGACACGCTGATAAGAAAAGGTAGCAGAGAGGAGAGAGAGAGGCAGGCTCAATCTCAACATAACAGCAGCGCACAAACATCAGCTCATACCTTCCAATCCCCTGCCGGCATCAGTTGTTCACAGCTTTCCTGCAGAGAAACACAAACAGAGATAGAAGGCAGAAAGGAAAAAATTAAAATAAGAAGGAGTTCAGTAGTCTGAACTCACACACACATATATTCCTCACTCATTAAAATGTGCATCCACTGTTGGAGCTGAAGGCCGCTAGACTTACAGAAGAGCAGCACAAGCTGTACACTGTAGGTCCAAACCACAGAGACAGAAAAACACAGTTTCCCAAAAGCACCTTAGCAGTACAGTACGTCCTGTTCAACTGTCTCCGAACATACGCAGAAATGTATGTTGTAGGTTAAATTTAGCAGGAATTGTTCCCTTTATAGGCACTAATATCCAAGATTTTGGTAGTGAAAGTGTACGGTATTTGAACTTTTAAATTTAAAGAAGTACAGCAATTTAGTAGTACACTGCATTAGGTTGGGATACTCATAAGAGACATGCATCAGAGGTCAAGATAGTCTGACTTTGAGTCCCTATTATGGCTTAAGCTCCAATCTATCTTGATCCCATAATGCAACAAGATAGTAGCTTTCATCCATAGAATATGTATATAAAGATGGACAACATAACAACTCCCCAAAAATGAAGCCAAAACATCTCGATCGCCCCCTGGTGCCTGGCTGCAGTATAGGTCATAAACCCCGCCCCCTCCATGTTAGCGGATGGAGCATGAATGTATGTTCAAATGTTCATTTTTCTGATGAGTTTGATTTTAATTAGTTTAATTAGTTATTTGATGCTATAAAAAGGGAGTGTGACGTCATGATGGACAACTTGTGGTGTGCGATTGGTAAACTGGAATTAATGGGTGAAATTGATGTGCCCCTTTAAAAGCATTCTGGAGTTTGTGAGTATGTGAATATTATCATTTTAACACATCAGTATGTCTGTGGTCAGTGCCAAATACACCTGTTATTCCAGTGTATCTCATTCAGACAGTAAAGATCATTTGCTTAAGTGCATGTAGGAGACTGGGAACACATCAGCAGTAAAAAGTGAGGGAAGATGGTGTCTTTTAAATACAGGATGAGAGAGAGCACAGCAACCAGATTCCCCCCACAGCAAGCCACCTCAACAGTCATCTATGTCTGTAAACAAAGATGAGCAGGGGCATATGATCAGGCATAAAAATAACATTTTTGTCATCTGGCTACAGTGGCGAGGGGAGTCAGAATCCCTGCGAGCCAGTGTGACTCCTTGACTGCCAAAATAGATTTAAAAATTCAGAGACACTGATTGACGACAAGCTGGCTTCAGTAGAAGTGACAGCTGTGCCGGCACCAGTTAACGCTTTCCAGTATTTGAAAACTCTGAATTTCATGTTTGATGTCAAATATGTTATATCTTGCAGTGCTCATTTTTTGAGGAATCTGGTCTTGACTCTTCATTTAAGAAGAGATGCATTGACATAAAACAGGTTTTTCATATATAACTAAATGCATACTGATGTGCTGGAAAATGACATATGCTTAGAGCTCATTTTTAATATGTTTTTTGTAATTTTTCAACACAGCAGTTAAAGTTTACTGATCATAACCTGTGTTATTTCAGCACATGGAATTTAAAAGCTTGTTCCTGCTGTGCTGCTTTTGTAAAGCTTAGAGCAGAGCGGGATCTGCAAAAGAAAAATTAAGGACATGCACATGAGGTTAGACACCAGTCAGAACAGTCAGACAGATGGTTACCACACTGCTGCATTGTTAAACATGCACACGTGGAGTCTTAGTTTGTGAGTTGAGGAATTTCTGAAGATATTTCTGAAAGAAAATATGACATGATTTAAGATGGATACTGTACATATACAAAGTCAAAAGGAACAGATGTGGATTAAGGTGGGGGAAAAAGAGTAAAGAAAGTCAAATTTGAAGTTATTAGCAGTGAAGACACAAAAAGAAAGGACAGGAGTGGCCCTCCACTGAGTGAACAAAGTTAGATCAGGGACACACCTAAAGAAAGAGAAATATATCACTAAAAACAACAGGGCCTGAAGCTGCCCTATAAGAATAATATGAGCTGTTAACTTTTCCAATACGCTACTGTATCATCACCTGAACATCTGAAGATGTGAGGGGGAAGAAATCCCATAATCGGATTTCTCGTCTCAACAGAAATGTGCAGCTGAAAGGGCAACTTCAGTCCCTGTGGATTTCATGCAAATGGCTCTTTGTTTTCAGAGGGAACATGCTGGTGATGGCAGTACGGTGGTCGGACCAGCAGGTGGCACTCTTCTCTTTCTTATAACTCACACCTCCCTGATACTGCACGTAGAGGATGTGCAGCAGCTATGCTCAGTGAGAAGGGAGAGCACTGTGGACCTGGACTGTGTACTGTAGTGTATTCTGCATTGAAACCAATAGATATTAATGCTTAAATATGGTGTGAGTCCTCCTTCAGCCAGTAGTCAGCCCAGGTGATCGTTCTGGCTGTGTATTATGTAATGCTGCATAGAGATAGTTGTGCTGTGAAGATTTGTTGGACCTAGTTGCATTTGCTGCTGTGATGTGTGCCGTCTCTGATCTCAGAGTCTCTGTGTCTGGCAGCTGGTTTCATGAATGTAGATTCTGGCCCAGATTTTAGGCTTTTCAAAAGGATCTCTCTGCTGAAAAGCAGAATTACTGCAGCACTAAATTGTATTCAGGTAAATAATATTATAAAGAGTATGATCTAGACCTGCTCTAAATGAAAAGAGCCCTGAGATAACTTCTGTTATGATTTGGCGCTATATAAATAAAATTGAATTGAATCTGGCCCAGGAGGATGAGGGCACTGATTTGATTAAGTCTGATCCTAGAGATGCTATGAATGGAGATATCCAGAGGGGGAAAAAAAACTTGTCTTGTTACTAGTAGAGTAAACCATTTCTAGGAAACTGACCAACAGCATGTGCACATCAAGTCGAAGGCTGCTATAAAATAATACAAAGCTTACCAAAGGTGGTATAAGATGTACAGAGGATTCTGCTATGTGTTTTGTATTGCTGTATTTGTTGTACCGAATCCAGTCCTATTGGGTGCAGCAGTGCAACTGCTACACACAAGTCCCTATAATTTCTGCTATTGTCCCCTACATTTCTGGTGGAGCAATGATTGCTGACCAGATGTTATTATTTGGTCAGTGTGATGAATTATTACTGTAGCCATTGAACTATTGAGGCTTTTCACAGTATGTTATAGAATCTATTTTTCCTGTAGGTATGTCTAATACAATGGTTGCTATGTGTTTGTATGTAAACGTAAGAAATTGGTGTCTTATTACTGTATATTATAAACACCAGTGTGGAAAGTACAATTTAGAGGTTTTTACACTTAAGAATTTACATTTTATGCTACATTTGTTGTTTACGTTTACTTAAAATATTATACTTTTTACTCCACTGAATTTGTTTGACAACTATAGTTACTATGCAGATTTTACACACAAAAAATACATATGATCAGCTTATAAAATGTGCACTCTTATAGACTGAATAACAGTGTATAAAGTAGTAGAAATCAGCTATACCGTGACCAGCCACAACATTCAAATGTTGCGTACATGTTAATGTATCAGTTATAATAATCTATATCATTCTTCTGCATAAGGAGTACTTTATTTTTAATACTTTAAGTACACTTTACTGATAATACTTCTGTACATATATTTACATGAGATTTTCAATACAGGACTTGAAATGGATTTTTTTTTTTTTTACAGTGTATTGCTATTTTTACTTAAGTGAGTGATTCATTGTTTTTGACTACTACTTCCACCACTGCAAGTCACAGTTGTGATATTTCAGTGTACAGTAATAGCATGTATTTCTAGCATTTTTACTGCTTTACCACTGTGCGGTCATGTTGGTGTAGGTAGGCCACAACTAAATAAAAAAGCTGTGCCAGCTCTCTGTAGAGCTTAGAGGGAATTGAATACATTCTGATGTGATTTTATGAACTGACAAATCAATTTCTTGTGATTTGTGATTCATGATTTAGTTCTATATGATGGTTCTGCTCAGCTGCACCTCCATGCTGGCTGTGTGTGTTTGATTCAGTGTAGCTACTGGCAGTCAGATGGTTCTGCTTGTTCTGGTGGTTCTGGTAGTTACCGGGAGGACCCCGCTGGTCCGACGGCGGGTCTGGCGGAGCCAGTGCCGTGCGATGACATGCCAGCGGTGTGTGGGGCGGCTGGGGGGAGGGGGGTGGTTAAGGGGCGCGGGGCTGGCGGCACTGGCGGGGCACGGTAACCCCCCCGATGCCTCCTCTCCTTTATCCTGCTGTGTTGGGAAGACAGAGCAGCAACATACAGTAAACAAAAACAATGTTTTCTGATGCAATGTTCATGGAAGTCTTAGAAATGCACTCAGTGATCCTCTAAACATGTAAAGCCCCAAAGAAGAGACTCCTGGCCTCACTTTGCTCCACTTCTTCTTCTTCCAGCGTCACCAGAACAGCCAAGCTGAACATCTGTAGCCTTCCTTTATTTTATAGAGGAACAGGTTGTGGGCGGAGACCTGCTGGATTAGACTGTCCACATGCAGCTGTAGGACAGGAATATGCTGCATTCGTGTCACATGGGAAACAATGTAAATATAAGCTTCAGAGTAGAAAAGGCTGTAGCTGGCATGTTACTTTCAGGGCTGTAAGCAGGATCTTAGACATACTGAGGTCATAAATCCAATCCCTCCCCAACGCCCGCATGAAATTCTGACAAGACACCAAAAAGAAAGTTTTTCAATTATTTGGATTTTTCATATTTAATGTATTCAAATATTCCAAGTTATATTTCCCAACATGATGGTCTAAGCACAAGAAATTCTTGTGGAGAAATACCGAATCATTAACTTATTTATTTAGTGATCCAATTGTAATTTAGTAATAGAGTGTAAAAATACTGGAATCAGCCTATAAATGACCGACTATGTGTTAGTTTTTAATTGCAGTTAAACCAGGTTGCTTTTTATGACTTTTTATGGTGTTATTTATTTGGTGTATGCTGTGAATGCAATGTCTATATTGTTTGTTGTTTGTATGAGGGATTGGGGATTAATAAAGCTGTCTAATCTAATCTAAACCCCCCAAATTACAAGAAAAAAATTACATTAGTGTCCTCAGTGGTAGCTATGGCCATGGTTACTTTGAGACATTATTACATTTATGTTATTACATTATTAATTTACTTCCAAGCAGGACATCTCTGTTATGCCCGTATGAACTGAATGCAACATTAGTCCAACATGACTTACTGTGCGCCAGACCAGAGCTTTACCAGTGTTTTGTGCCAGGAGGTAATCACTCACTAACTGCTCTTAAAGGTCACAAACACACTGTTGCACAAGACCAGAGCTTACAGACTTTAAATGAGCTGGGAGAGGAGAGAGGCAGGAGATAAAACTGCAAGTGTTTCTCAGCCGAAGTCGTCTTCGACAGAATAAAACAAGCGGCCCGTTGAGTCACGCAAAGATGTAACCGGATCGATGCGGCAGCAGTCAGTGGCCCCGATAATTTACAAGCAGCAAGTCGTAATGAGCTGGCCTGATGACCTTTTTGCTAGATGAGCTGACGAATAGCAGAATTAGTCATTCATATTGATGCACAGCATATTTAGGCTACTTCTAATAAGCTACTGAGTCAAAAAACCCTGACCTACTGTACCTCCTGGGTGCACAGCTTCATTGCTGACACACTGGCTTAGTGAGTCATGGCTGATATTTAGTCAGTACCTTCATTCGCTGCCTCACTGAGTCCTCCAGCAGAAACAAGAGGCTTGTCAGAAGCAGAAGAATACTCTACTCTTGTTTATGGTTAGTTCAGTATAGAGATTCCAACTTAACTGTTTACATGGACGCTAAATAAAGAGATCCAATAAGACATGGCGTTTACATTCCCCAAGGCTTTTAATCAGAATAGAACTCTTTTGACATGTGCAAATTGCCGCCCGCTGTTAAGCGTCTAATCTGCCAGAAATATAACAGAAGGAGAACAGAACTCGTTGTTTCGAGCCTTTCGACTATTGAGGCGTTCGACAATCCTTAAATCTTTTAAGGTCTCCAACAAAAAAGTTGTATCAGCCACAGAGCAGTTTAGTTTTGCTGCCACGTTTCTGTTTCTCCCAGAAACTCATTCACGTCACCTAACGTTCCCCTCACGTGGGGCAAACATGCGCAGAAAGAATAGATTTATTTCAACCAGAGAGAAAGGATTGGATTAAGCGTTTCCATGGTTATAAGGCTGTAATATTTTCCTATTGAACGAATTATCAAAGGTTTACACCGCCCATCTCAACCCAATTGAAAATTCCTTCTGATCGGGTCAGTCTCTTCTGATTGAGGTGGTTACATGAGGCATTTTTAATCTGATTGGGTTATTACTCCGATTATTCGTGCAATATTAGGGTCCATGTAAACGCAGTCTATGTTGTTTTCATGCTATTCTGGGCAGTAAGGATTTTGATCCCTGTTGCTTCCCACATAAAAACAGCCTTCTCATAATTGGCCACTCAGGCCTTCCTCATTTATTTTTGATCAAGCACCCTTCATCTGCTTTTTCCCACAGATTGTAGGAAGAATAACTCACCTCACTATGAAATGGCTGTTTGAAAAGTTTAAGGAGAAAATGATTCTCATCAGGCATAAATCTCGCCTCTTCAAGTCACTTTTCCCATCAAGTAGGTCTGGCATGTCTCCAACATTTCCATCATTCCTACAACAAGTGACTCTCAAACATTCAAGAGCCCCCGATTGAGCCACAACCTGTTGCTTAGGTAATGGATAAGTGGACTGGAATAAGTGGCCTTTATGTAACCGCCCACCACCTATTGCTTGCTCTGTTGTTGCTTCCCTCTTTGTCCTCCACCACCCTCTCTCAGCTTAAATGAGCTTTCATCTTTTCATAGTGTTGTTATCAAAGAGTCATGGTTGGATGGAGTTCATTAATTTCCTCCTCCGCTGGTAAACAAGCACATTGTCTAATTATAAGCCATCACAGTTAATGAGCACAAACATCCCTGTCTTAGTGCACCAAGAGCTTCAGAGTGATTCATCCTGTGCACACACTAATCAGCATGTGGACACCCAGACAGGAAGGTTAACAGACAGAGGACACACACGCTAAATAAACCAGGTCGACTGACCATGTCTGAGTCCACTCCTCGCTGCTCTGGCAGCAGGGGCTTCTCCTCTGTGAACTGCTGCTCCTTCATTCCCGCCATCCTGGACAGCAACCTGCAATCACCATGGCAACACGCACAAACACACACACATAAGGTTACACTATCATTTCATCAGGCAGAGTACAGTTTGTGTTTGACCTGAAAAAACAAACAAAATTAATCGGCATTGGCATTGCTACCAGTGTGTCACATGATGATGGCAGTTCAGTTTCAATTCAGTGGAATGAAACAGTCCTTCATGGGGTAATTTCACAAATCCACAATGTGAAATTATGGAAGGAATCAGATCGCTGATTGAATGTTGTACTGAACTGGAATAATCTGAGCTGACAGATGAGGAACTGATTGGAAACAGAGCAGATGGAATCAAGATGGAAATAAGTTTTGCTGCAAACCTGCCCTGATTTACTGGATCCATGTTTATGTGCATTTGCTGACGCATTGTTCTGTTTGTTGGTGTATTACCACCACCTGTAGATCACCAAAATAATGTGAAACTATTGACAGTCACCCATGTTTGCGTTTTATGAGTGAAATCGCGAGAGCATGAGACATACAAAACGGGGACTCCACACTAAAACAATCTACATACACACAAGCGTTTTATCACCGTTTCAGAAAAATCTCCGTCCATACCAGACAAAAACACATATCACATGACCATATACATTCACTGGGCATGCATGTGCCAGTATATACAGGAAGAAGATTGTCTACTCTGGTTGGTTGAAAAGAACAGCAATGGAAAAAAGTAAGAGCAGAGATTTCTCTGCTTGGACCGGCAACCAGGTAGAACTGTTACTGAAAGTAAGTGTTGTAATTCATTATCCATTTTAAATTAACCTCTGGTAGTCAAGGCTGATGTCGTTTGTTTTCTTCCAGAAAAGGGTCATGTGATAGGGGTGTGACGAATCATGGAAGGACACGTCATGGCTGATAAGACCCAATCAGGAAGCGAACGTGGGTGCCTACGTCATCGTTTTAGAATGTCTCTGCTTCCGCCCGTCCTCACTAAAACACAATCCCAGAGTTTTCAAACTAAAACGGGGTCAGCAGCATTTATAAAGGTCTCTGTTTTAGGGATTATAAAATGCCGGAGTAGTGTGGACACTAGGCGTAAACGTAGCAAAAGTGCATTTTAAAACAAAAACATATTAGTGTGGATGTTGCCTCACTCATAAAACATTGCTCTATTGCACTACTAGAGGTCAGAAGCTTCACAGGGTACCTTTAATTGTGCTGGAATGTGTCTGAACTTACAGTACAGTGAGTAAAAAAGCACATTTTATGTAATTTTCTCCACTACACTCTAAAAATCAATTCCCAAGAGGTGAAATCCAAAATGGAGAGAAGGAATAAAAAGTTTAAACTGACTGATCATCTTATTTTTTTCCATAGTTCAAAGTACAGTATCTACACAAACACAGTGATGTTCTGCTCCAGTTTGCAAGTTAACAAAGACACACTCAAAATCGAGAGTCGACATAGATGCTTACTGACCGAGATTACGCTGTAAAAAGTGGAGCTCGGAAGTGCACAGACTACTGCCCCAAAGATAACAAGAGGACTGAGGCTGCATTAAGGTCTAATTAAAATGGCCTTTTGTGTTTGAGGTGGCACACACACACGTAACCATAACACACAGTTCTACACAAGGACACAGATACACACCAACACACATAAAGAGTGCTGTCAGACAGTGTCAGTACAATAACACTGCTCAATGAAGACATCAGTCTCCCAACGCTGGAACACAGAACAACACAACACAAACATCACTACACACACACACACACACACACACACACACTTTAAATGTAGTCTCTACTGACACTAGATCACCTGACTGACGTACTGTTGGCCCCAGTAATCCATGTTAAAACTGGCAGATGGGTAAGATACAGTTTTGGATTTTTTGACATTAAATAACACTCTCAAGGACAACTTTTCCTCATTTAATGTGAAGTTAGAGAGATGGATGATGGGATAGTGTGTTCAGATAAGAATCTTTACACAAATTATGGTTATTCCTATGGTTAATACCTCCAACTGACCCTTCACTAAGCCTTGCCCCCCTTCGTTACTCTTGCTACGTCTGTCAAGCTTTCCATTCTCACACAGCAGAGATGCAATGAAAACAGATCCGATTTACTAATCGAAATTCTTAGTGAATTTTGAAACAATGGGTCCTTGAGGTCAGACAGAAACTGACAAACGCTGGCTTCTTATTTCTAGCCGGCGATCATCGATTTTACCGGCTGATATCACTGTCGCTAGCAGACTTTATCAGCTGTAGCTAGCCAGCACCGAGGATGAAGCTGTATGTCCCAGGTTAAGAGTCAGTATCCTCACCAGTTGATGATCCACAAGGAATACATGGAAATAAAGATAATAATAAAAAAACGCAATGTTCTTGTATTGCAGGGAAGCTGGTTAGCCCTAGAAGTAGATCATCATAAGGAAAAATATTAATTCATTCTAACATAAATCTGTTTGGATGCTAGCAATGAACACAATCTAACAGGGATATAACAGTCTTTTACTTTGTATATTTTCCAAATCCTATACTACTTAACTCACTTACGAATAAGTTCGTTTTGCGACTGACAAGGCTCCAGGATTTAGGTAGCTTTGGCCTAAAGTTGGCTAAAGCCTTTGTGTCCAAATGAGCTGCATTTCACAATGCTGCAAATAGCTCCAAAGTAGACAATGTACTCAAATCATCCTGAGAGCCTCATTAAAATATCTAAGGTTATGAATACTGAAATGAAATTTTGATTTAAACTGTGTTGATTTCTGTGGCTACTTTGGGGTATAGTGCAACAAGCACAGTTGATATGGTGAATGTGTTCTTTTAATTGGATTGGTGTTTCTGGCCCCCTGACGAAGGTAAGTTCAATATTCACTGTCTTTTAGCGCTGTTTTGACCAGTGACTCCTGAGAAAAATAGCTCTTTAGCTGCTAAATGCTCCATTGTGTTCACCAGCTAATCGCTACCTTTGTGTCTATCGTTTAGTCTTGGACAGGTAGTGTACTGTAGGTTTATCAGCTTTTTTGGTGTAAACGGCTGCCTGCTGTGTCTGGAAATAACGCGAAAGGACAGCTGGTAGTCTGAACCAAAACAAAAAAATTGCTGGCCGTAAAACCAAAACGTCTCTTGATGGACAAAAAAACTAGTAAAACCAAAGCCCTGAAAGGCAAATCATACTTAGCCGGATGCACACACAGACATGAACTATTATGCACGGGTGACAGGTAAGTTACAGTCATTTCAAACAGTCTTTTCAGCAGTTAACATAAGCTAATCTCACAGCAGATGAGTCCAAGTCTCAAGTCTACAACTCTGCACATTACCATTCTAAAAATATTTATTAGAGCAGCTTTAAAATGGATTTTTGATTCTACAGCATCAGTTTATTCCCACTAACCCTTTCTTCAAAGGATCAGTAGGAATTATTTCAACTCAGGTGGTCTTATTTTGGTAGTTAGTTTTGGTAATTGAAATATGCCACTGCCATTACTACACACTGTAGTAATTGCTGAGATCTGGCAACTCTGAAGTCCAGTGGCGCAAGAAACGCAAGAAGTCATACGACCGGACAGGCAGTAGACAATCCAACGATTATCCAGATTACCCAGATTATCCAGACCACTTTATTTGCACCAGAAATTGCACAGGAAAACTGCATGCATGAGCAACTACAATAGGTACGGTTGAACGTTGAACTAGGAAGTGGGTCTATAAAATGTGATGGGTGTTTACAACATACAATTTGGGTTTTTGGGATTTTACTGTTCACCTTTGTTTTCTCTTATAAATAAAATAAGTTTGACCAACCTGGAGATTTGCGTCCAACCTCAGATTTTTCTTTGCATTCTCTTTGTGTTCTTAGATCTCAACTCTAACTTGGTAAGTCTGGGTACATACATTTTCATCTCTACATGAAGGAGATCAAACATAACCATGTCCAAATATCTTCATCAGGATTAACTGTAATGTGACATCTCAACCAGATCACCAAGCAATACGCGTGATATATTTTGTAAGGGTGGGCTTTATTTGGTTGTCCTGAAGAAGACAATTCAGGAAGAATCAATGTGTGATAAAACATCACACACATGCTGTCTGCAGTTGATGTCAGCCTTAAAAGAAACACGTGTCATTCAAACCTTAGAATAGACCTAATGATTTTGTTTTTCTCCTCTCCTCTCTCTTTTTCCCCTCTTTCCCCTACCTCCTCCCTCGCTGTCTCCATCGTGACCAGTTTATTAAATGGGTGATTGTGACCTTTCTGAGGCCACTAGAATGGAGCCATGTATAAGGAGTATTAATATGAGAACAGAGAGCAAACAACACCACCTTTTTTCCTCACTTTATAGCTGCCTGTCTGCTGTTTTCCTCTGTTTACCACCACTTAACTAATCCTTGATCTTCTCACAAAAATAATAAATCAGTGACATGTTTATATTAGTCACATTCTGTATTTCTGATTGACATTACACTGTAGATAATGGTTTTAGTGTTGCTGTGCTAAATACCTGATATCTGGATGCTCTTTTCTCACAAACAATCCTCATTACTTTTCCAGTTTGTTGGACTAAAAAGAAGTACTCTTAAAAGAACAAAGTCCGGGCCACTGTGTTAAAGGTACTGCACACTTGAGCTGTAAACTAAATGATATGACTGTACTGTGATACACATCAATGCTGCTGTTGACATTTCTTACCAGATTTATAAAAATCTTTATTTCATGGGTTAAAATGACTCAACACGCCATCTACTGTTTTAAATCAGCCCTGAACCTGCGAGGCCAATGCTGACATAGAGTCAACCTGTTGGGACCTGTCTACGTCATGAAATTTATATAAAAAAAGACTCTAATCAGTGTCAGTCAGTCTCCCCCATGTCCCCTGACCCACACACTACACAGCCACGAGGCCACGCCTCCTACAGTTGTTGTTCCCTCATCTGTTGCATTTTTTTACTTTGCTGGGAGAGAGGGTTCTACAGAATATGAGGGTGGAGTTACACTTTAACAAGTCTACAAATCAACCAAACTGAATTGTTTTTTTGAATTGAACTGTTCCTGGCAGACTTTATCAAACGTATCTAGCTAGCTATTAAGCTAACATTAGCTCCATAATCCAAAAAAAATAGACACAGTACCGCCCACATTCTTTCAGACAGCACAGCAATGGGCACTGAGCATGAAAGATGTAAAATAAAAAACAAATAAAGGATCCTAAAGGATTATCTCCTTATCCTTATTTCGCCTCAATAAATCCTTGTATTTTCCGTCCTTGGATATCTTACATAACTGCTTCCATTGGTTTACAATTTTGCCCGCAGGACCATCTGTATACATCTTACTGGATTTTCTCTAACTTTGCATTATTTTGATAGCATTTTCTCCCCTAAAGCTTGTGGATCCATCAGCACAAAACTTTATACACAACCCAGACATGAGAGCCACAATACAACACATATTACATGTTCTTGATCACTGCATACACACATATAGTATCAAAATCTTTAGCAAATTCTCTTTTTTCAAGCAAATTAGCTAAACAATAACACAAACTGCAACAATACTGGATACATTTGATCATTTTGTGTTACAGTTAGTGAACATTCAACAGGTTTAACATAGGTACTTTTAGGAAACTGTGAGTTTCTAAAGCTAAAAGAGAGCTTGTAAATTTGGAAAGAACATGATTTTAAGCAGTTTTTTTTTAAAATTACTATTATTTATTTGTTTATTTATTTTGGCCTTTTGAGGATAGCCGAACTGCACCACAAGCACACGCTGCACATTAGCTTAAGTTGTTATTTTGCTAACAGGTTGTTTTGCTAACCTTTTACATTGCTAACTGATTAGCAATCAAGCGCCTATTCACTCATCTGGCCGACACATTTTGTGTCATGTTTCTGGTGACTTGATGAATATAATTTCAATCTTCACTCTCCTTTCAGTTCTGTTTAGTTCTCATACACCTCCTAAGGGAAATATCTGGCTCTTCAGCTGCTAAATTCTCCACTATGTTCACCAGCTAGTCGCTAACCGTGTCTGTCTGCTGTTTGGTGCTCAACAGGTAGCATAGCCCATATTCAGTTTATTAAAGCATTCTTTTTTACTGAAAACTGCCTACTGCTGCAGGAAATAGAGGTGATGAGAACAGAATTTGGTGAATATAAAACCAAAAGCTAAAAGAGGCTAAAAAGCTCACTGCACAGTTTGGTGATAATTCTTTGTGGGTTCATCACTATGAAGGATCCCTTTCACATGATATGTAATCATTTGATCCATTGTTAACATAAAAGTATTAATTTGGGCAGCTTTAAAGTTAAGGGTTAAAACATTACTGACTATGCAGTGTAGGCCAGAGAATAAATGTGTTATTTCCACCCAGGCATTATGTCTGCTGCTCTTGCCTTGGCATTCTCTGCTGTTGAACCTCTGCTTGTATAACGCTCTCTGTTGCTGTGTCTTTTTGTTTCTCTGTTTTTCAAATTCGTCACCACTGTTTGACAGTTCGTTTTTCCAAATATTTTTACCCTACACTCTCCTTCTCTGGCTTCCAGCATACCATCCCTTCTTCTCAGCGTCTTGGCACATTTTAATTCTTCGTCTTGCCGCTCCAGCATATGTGAAAAATCACTTCTCTGCCTCTGTCACTTCAATTCTTTCCCTCTCAGTTCTTTCTCTTTCACGCCATCTCATCCTCCCATCTGTCTTTTCTCTTTCCTCATTCCACCCCATCTCTCATCCCTCTCTTTCCATCTCTATTCACTCAGACCTTCTTATGTAAGACAGCAGGTTGTGAAATCAATTACCATTGCATTACACTGGCTATATTTGGCCTCATGACGCTAAGGCTGCCGATGGAAAGATACCGGTGCTGACGTGCTGTCCTCCTCTGATTTATGTTGCGTGTAACTTTGCATCAATCTATAGTGAAGTTTTTCTTGTTTCTTTAATAACTGATGTTGATACATGTAGTGTAGAAATCATATGTGATTGTGTTTTTGTGACCGCTGACCATTCCTCAAGCACCACCATTAGACCATAATGTTCAATCGTACACAAGAAATATCAAAATCTAAAGGGCAGATAGCTATGAAACTCACTGAGCACAGTCTTTGGGACACACTTTTCTCTAGTGCCACCTTCAGGACAAACTTTACTTTGTTTGGTAGGTCAGAGTGTGTGGTAGGAAGAGATTGGAAAACTGACTGCCCCATTATAGGCCACTGATGGATCACTCTTTGGAGATGTCAGAAGAAGGGTGGAAATGGTAGAACTGTGCCATGTCAAGGTATTCATGAAAGGGTGAATTGTTTCAGCCCAGCACCCTAGTAATTCTGCAACTCCAGATTTACGTTAAGTGCCAATGCAGGAAGTAGTGTGCCTTATATTTAGCAAAGGAGAAAGTAAGAGTGTGGAGGTCGGGGTGGTGAATGGGTCTGATCTTAATCAAGTATTTAGTGGCCTAACCCTAACTATACCTTAACCATAGTTTATTTGCCATAACCACAATCTTTTTCTAACCTTAAAGCGAGAATTAAAAAATTGGATAGAAAAGAAACATTGTCATTGAATGTAATCTTGGGTTTTGCAGAACCATCAATTGACCTTCCAGGCTGGCAATATTGATGGACAGTTGTTTTGGACAATTTGGAAAACTTTGCCTTCCATCCACAAAATAAAACCTGAGCTGCCTATATCAAGAAAAGAGAGGGCTGGTTGAAGGAAGAAAAGGCCTTGTTGCCAGACCGTTACGATCACCATTGGCTCCATTAAAGGACGTTGCATCACATGAGTGTGCCAGAAGGCACTGCCAAGGGAAAAACAGGAGTATTATCACTTCAAACTTGCAATACGCAGGCTCGTTGAAAGGTATGCCATGTTTTCAAATTTCCTGCAGTAGCCTTAAGGCAGAGGCATGGTCCAAATGAACTAGTTTGTAGGATCCCATAGACACAATTGAGCCAAGATAGGTTAATATTGCTGTTTGACACAACTTCAGGACTACACCAAATACATAAAAAGATCTGTCCTAAGGCATTTATTAGTTTGTGACTGAGAAAGTGGGAAAAACAGTACAATTAACCAACTATATCTCTTTAACCAAATCACATACATTTAGGCTCTTCTATTTGATCTTCTAATGTAAAAACTAAAGTAATATTTTTTCACTTCCATTCACTGAGCCTCCCCTGAAACTGTTTGGAGTCCCCCTGGGGAGGCCCGCCTCACACTTTGAAAAAGTTCTGTTTTTTATATTCAACACAGGCAGCCTCTTGCAGGCACTAGTGGGGCTTTAGCCTTTTAGACTTGTTCGAACAAAATCAGTACATGTGTGAAAAAATAACTGATAAGATTTCACAGTGCACATTGCTTCTGTAGCTTTACGTAGACTTGGTAATGTGATGTATACCCAATTACTTATTATAGATCGCTAATGTTTTTTCCTACTTTTACAGCCTTTATTTTGGTACATTTAGATTCTTATACTCTTGTGGCTCATACTGTATCCTGTCAAGCTAACATTGCCACATCATGGATTCTTTGTTTCTTTTCACCCCCTCTGTACAGTGTTGTGTACAATACACGAACAGCGCTGCTGGCGAGTTCAACAGTGAAGCATGTTAGCCATCACAGTCCACTCTCCATAGTGGAGGTCCTAACTTCAAAGCCTTTCTTCATCCCTCAACCAACTGTGGTCAGGCAGTACACAGTGTCAGTGGGTGAGGAGTTATTTACAGGCCTGTTTTCTATGCCCTCTCTTTCATGAAGGAACATGAAAAAAAAAGAGCTTTTTCTCTCAGAACAAGTGGGGCGTTTTTCTAGTTTGGGGAGAAAGTCTGCTTTTACAGCAGTATGTTGAGGAGAAAACAAAATGGACCTGTCCTCTTTTCTTTTCTCTACCTCCTTCACTTTGTTTTTTTCCTTTTTAAATCTGCCCAGACAGAGTTGCTATGGCAACCCAGCTTAGTCCCATCGGGCCTGGCTCACCTTCTCCTCATTGCTTTTTTTTTTACATTGCACATTTTCCCATTGTCTTGTCACAACTACACATCCTCTATGTTATCATGTGGGCTTTCATTTGTTTCTTATTGTCAGATTTACATTTCATTTCACACTGGGTTACTCATAAAGCAGCAAAGGTAGAGCTGACCCTATAGTATAAATACTATCTTTGCCTAGTCATTGTATTAACTTATAAAAGAGGCATTATTGCACTCCTCTCCATGCTCCCCTGCTGTAAATTACACATATCGTCTTTTGTTTTATGTTCACAAGTAGATCTTGCTAAATTACACCTCTCACAGTCGCACCCTAGTAACCTTTTCTCTTTGCCTCTTTGTTTTCTTTACCTCCTCCTCCAGCTCGTATAGGGTTATGAGACTCCATTTGTATGGTCTTTGATTATCACCATGATCTTCTGTGCTATTCAGATGAGGGCGTGGCAGATTTAAGGCACACACATATAGGGCTTTAGAAAGATCCCCACCATACGTTGATACAGACCATTGTCAAAGTAGAAATTTAAATCTTGCCGCTCACCAGAACTATTTTTTACTTTTTTGAAGTAAAGCATCCTCAGGATGGCTCATCAGGCTGCCAAAACATCACATACATAAATATGCCATCGCATGACAAATTCAGAAGAAAGTAAAATATCAATTATCTTAGCTACAGTAACACAAAGCTGTTAGGGTGAGTGGTTGCTAGGTGGCATCGGTCAGGGTGAGGGGTTACGGGGTTGTAGGAGTTAGACCCAAATGCAGACATACTCAGAGGTGGAAGTGGTTTATTGATCTTAACTAAAGGTGAAGACTGGTGAACGGGTACATGAAAAACCAGGTAAGTCCAAAACAAAAGGAACACGTAACTCAGGGCAAGGAAGTAATCCAACAAAAATACTCCAGAACACAAAACATGGAATGTCCAGGAGAGCAGTGAATGGAAAACTTCTTACGTGAAGCGTGGAGTGAGTCCAGACATAGATACACGGCAACTAAACAGGCACGGAGCACGGATGGTGGAATTCAGGAACAAAGATCATGGAGCATAGAGCATGGAACCAAAACAACATGGAACACCCAACAATCCGGCGCAAGAACAGAGACAAACTAACAGGAATGGCAGAACATCAAATAATGACCCAATAAAGCACAAGGCGAAGGGACAGTCATAAATAGAGAAAGACTAACGAGGGGAAACAGAAACAGGTGAGTAATGGGGAACAGGTGAACATAATCAAGGGCAGAAACAAGAGGACAAGAACACACAGGAACATGGACCAAGACTTTCAAAATAAGACCAGAACTTAAACCATAACATAACCAAAACTACATCAATTCCATAGATCCTAACAAAAGCAAAACACTGGAGTAAATCATAATAGACAATTTGTGTATATAAATGTACCAGGTAAAGGACTCTAGTAAATATTAAGAAATACATTTTAAATCTATGTACTATAGTGTATATAAATGTTGCTGCAGGTCAAGAGAATAAAGTTAAACTGCTAAACTGTATGTATTATACTGTATGCAGTCAGATGCACTTCATATATCTAAACTCACCACACATTACATGGCATACAATAGATGAAGAATAAAGAAAAACAGTAAAAAATGAATGTAATAATTTATTACAACAATAAACAAAAAATGACCATATCAGAAGAATAAATAAAGAATAAATTCCAGTGTGTGAAGCGATTTGAACTTCAGTGGTGATTTGTCCTGGAATGTATAGAAAAATATATATTTTCAGTTGTGCTGGAATAAATAAACTCTTTACGCCCATACCAAAGTAGTTTGAAATGAAGCTAAAAGTAGTTTGGAATAAACCATTTTTAAAGCTGTATTATTTGAACTTTCAGCCACAAGATGACAGAAAGAAGGTGAAAACAACATTGATATATTATCACATGGCTAATGTGTTGGCAAATAGTTTACACATCCAGCAGACACAGAGCAACATTAGCATTCATCTGGTGTCATGTTTTTGGCTATCCAATAATGGTAAGTCCAGTAGCTCTGTTTTGTTCCCCAGCAATGCCTAGGGGAAATATCTGACTGCTAAATGCTGTGCAAGTGTGTTCAATTTGTCTGTCTGCAGTTTTGTGCTGCCTGCTTCTGCTGCTGGAAACGAGGTTGATGAGAGCAGAGTTGTGAGAAACCAAAATAATGAGCTAAAATAGGCTAAAACACAGTAGAGAAGAGTGGGGAGAGAGTAATTCTCTGGCACTACGCACACTACTTTTTGCATTACACATAGTCATTTGACCCATTGTTGATATAAAAGAAATGGACTAGTGCAGCTTTAAATTTGAACATTTAGCAGTATTCGGTTTTTTACTCCCAAATGTTAGGGTAGAAGGCCCAGTATCTACACTGTGTTTAGGTCTCTACTGTATAAATGAATGACACCATTTTTGTGTTAATGTCTGGCTGATGGAAGGTTTGGAGCCAGTGGAGCACTTTAAAGGGGAATCAGAGATAGTAAAGCTGCTCAGACGGAGAAGCTTTCTGTCAGACAGGAAATCAATTGCAGAGCCATGTGGAGGGGAAGCATCTGATCTAATGTACAGTCACTGAATCGATAGCTGGAAACTGGGACAGCACAAACAGAGAGAGAAAGAGCGACATCAGCACAGTAGGAGGGCAAATAAGACAGAATGAGAGAAACCTGTGACAGAAAACAGGACAGAGTTAGGAGAGAGGTTTCCACTGGCAAGACAGGTTCTGAGTGGTTTGTCCACCTTAAAAAATAGTAGGAAGGACCTTGATGAAAGCACTGAAGTTGAAACTTTGGTGTGGAGCGTAAGTGTCACACTTAATGTACCAGAAAAGCTGCTTAGTCAGCGATTCCAGCACGCTGAGTGAAACTCACCTCACCTCCCCTCTGTCCTCCAGCTCTGACAGGCTACAAGGTTCCTGACTCTGCTCAAGTGTATTAATTAGACATAAAGTAGCCACACTTCAAAGAGGATAACAGCCCTCTAAAGCAGCCATTCTCAACCAGTGGGCAGGGGCCCAGTGGTGGGCCTCAGAGCGCCATCTAGTGGGCCGCGAAGGCAGTGGTATTGTCAAATGGTGAGATTAAAATATATATATATATTTTTTTTTTTGGTAATTTACAAAGCTAATTATTTTCATATCCAAATGTGCTCAAGAATTCACATCAATGAAAAACAAATTAAGCAACAAGGACACAAAAACAGAGACTGCTACAGATACTTCACTTCAGCTAGAAAATTTAAAAAAAGAAATGTTGTTAAGTCAACTGCAGCTTTTTATGAAGATAAAAAACCTACTGTACAGTAAAAGTCTCAAAGCACTGTGGTTATGTTAACAGCGTATGTCCTTGAATGAGCTAGCTAGTTTGTAGTCACGCTAGCGCCATGGCTCTAGGGATGACAGTGTTGGTTTATCAGTCGGTCTACAACTTTGTTCTAGACTGAAATATGTCAACAACTATAACATGGATTGCCATGAAATTGTATACAGCCATTTATGGCACCCAGAGGAAGAATCTTACTTACTTTGCTGATCCTCTGACTTTTCATTTAGCATCACCAGCAGGTCAAACCATTTTCACTTATTCAGTGAAATAGCTCGACAGCTACTAGATGGATTGGAACCAAATTTTGTACAGACATTCATGGTGCCCAGAGGATGTATTCCAATTACTTTGGTCATCCACTAACTTGTTGTCTAACGTCACCATGAGGTTGCCCTCTTTGTTTTTGATTGAAATAACTCAGCAACTATTGGATGGATTGCCATTTGGTACACACATCCATGTTCCCCTCAGTGAATTGTAATCACTTTGGTGATCCTCTGACTTTTCATCTAATGCCATCATCAATATTTTGGTTTACCAAAATAATGACATTTCCATCAGCCTCAGCTGTAGGTAGTGTTAAGTGAATGAGAAGTTGGACTGAGTGGCAAAGTATGGGCTAGTTTTATTTCTAAAGCTGGGAAAATTAGGTAAACTAGACTGAATAATACACACATACAATATGAGATCAGTTTATTTGATGCATGTCAAGTATGAAGGCATACAGACTATACTATTCATGTTTTCCTATAATTTGTATATTTGGTCTCACACCTATGTACATGGAAATTGATAGTCTGCCTTGTAAACCTGTATGGGCTGGGCATCTCTTGATGTAAGCTACTACATTGATATCAGAATACAGACCCCCCCCCCCAATCTGAGTAGATTTTTTTGTTCGAATCTTTGTAAATCAATGATCACAAAACTTGATGGTGATCATTGATTGGCGGCTTGGTGTTATTGAACTAAGTGGATGTGATTCCTGAAGGAGCTTCTTCCAGTCAAGCAGAGCCGAAATGTTAATCCTGACTGACATGCCCTGACATTCACCTCAACACATCATCACTCACATCACCATCATCCATTCATCATCATCATCATCATCATCATCTGTTAGTCTGTGTGCACATACATGCAAAATGGACAGTTACACTTGCTGACATGCATGTCCTTACACACCTTTAAGCAAAACAGAAGGGCTGTAATCATGGTACTGCTTACAAGTGTCTTTAAATCACAGCTCTCTCCACCATTTTAAATGAAACTTTTAATTATTTATAGCTGCTGAATGTCTAGAGGAGTCTTCTGTGGCTGAGAAGCTACCCAAAGCAGAGATCTCAATGTCGGAGTGGGAGATTAAATATTAAATATCAGCTATCAGCTCCAGACTGAAACCCTCAGTAGCAATTTATCTTCTGGCACAAAAAGCTTCCTTGTCAGCTCTGTCAGATGAAAGCTTTGTGTCTCTAACAACACACACGGTATCCAAAAAGTCAGCTTCACAGGCAGTAAGAAAAGCAGCCTCATTTCTGGATTAAAGGCTGTGTATTTCTGTATTCATACTCATGGTATTCATAACATACAGCAAGCTGATTCAGGCAAAACAAAAGAAAATAGGGAGTGTCCAGTCACACAGTGGTGTGCTCACACTTTTAACAACACAGTCACTCAGAGGTCTATTTTTGCCTCAGCATCTCAGTGGTGGCATCAGAGCTGTGAGAGGGCGACGCCCCCTTAAAGGTCTGAGTTTCTGCTGAGGGTTGGACTTTAGAGCAGGCACTGTGCACAGGAAAAGCTAATGTTAGTTTCCAGCAGTTAAGATATGAGCAGAAGACAGCACACAGAGCTTCTTTAATCTCCAGTCCTATTCATTCATTTACTTGGAGTATTGGCAGGTTTCTAAAGGACGAATTTAAGCGCTTTAAAGACCTCTTTAATGCTACCTGGAATTCAATTTGAGACCAATTTAAAATACCATATTAAGAGACAAGATTGTCAGATACAGTCTCTCCCTGGCTGGATATAAAGTGAAACCTGGCACACAAAAAAAAAATAAGACATCAGTAAATGAAGTTGCTGTACGTGAATAAGACAAAGGTTAGAAACAGCAGTTAAGAAAACATCTCACCACAATTTAGTAGCTGTAAGAGCTTTTTTAAAGTGCTGTGACAAAAACTGTAAATTTGAACATCTAGAATTCCACGACAACTGGGCAAACTCCATCTGCTGATGAAGACCATGGGATATTATTGAAAGCTCCAGAACAGCTACTAAATGAACCTTGTGAAGAGATTGTTTTGTCACATTGTGTTATATTGTTTTTTAGGGCTGGGAAATAAATCAGTACTATTGTACATCAACCTTGACTTGAATCATAATGTGATGAAATGATAACGCCATGTTATCATTGGTGTGAATGCTGGAAGCAACACATGTTCTTCTACAAAAAAATATTCCATGTCATTCATACATTTATATTCCACATCATTCATATATTTTTGTTCAGTATTGTTCAACATTTAAAGCTTAGCATCAGCCTTTCAACAGCTAGCATTCACACCCCAATTTCTTCAGAAATTGCCTTCTTTAGTTTAATAAAATTCTTCAACTTAAATGTTTTTGTCCCGGAGAGGAAACTGGTCTTAAAGCCTGGCCAAACATAGAACACACACAGACTTGGACCTGAAATCCTTAAAACTTAATGGAACACATTATATAAAACATATGCTTCTACTTAATACTGGATTACCAACTCGGCACCGTGGGGCAACAGCGTGTGTGAAAACTTTTAATTTGTGACAGGAAGAATGTGTTATTTCTTCTTTCAAAAGTTACCTAGTCTCGCTTTAAGTTTTCTGTTTTACATATTTTGTATTATGTAATACGTCACAGTGGGGCACAGTTTAGTGCACTGACCAATAAGTTTGACAGAACATACCTTTGTTGTAATTTTTCATACATTTACATTTGTCATATATTTGGATATTGGAAAAATATTGTGATATTGATTTCAGCTATATGTCTGACTGTTTAATGTTAATCTAAGAGTGGAAATACAATATCAAACAGAAAAAATATCTTATGGTGAAAGATTAGTTAGTTAGGGAAGTTGGATTTTGAGTTAAATGTCTGGACACTTTATAAGCACCAGCAATGACTACAACCTGCATGCAACTAAATCCTGCTCTGATGTATATCCTAAAATATGTTCCCAGCTTTGAAGGAGTGTGTTGGTTGGATGAAAAGCTGCCACTGACTGAGGTGAGAGCAGTGATTAAAGTGAAGTCCACTCATGTCTGGGTTTGCATATATTTACTCACCTCATTCATTCCATCTTAATGGGACCAAGACTAGAGGCCAGTGGTACTCAGGTGGTCATTTTCACCTTTTTTTAATCAGGAAAGGGTGAACACACTTTTTGTCATCAGTTAGAGATGTGTTCACAGCTTTGGCTTTGCTAAGCAAATATGAAGGCAGTGAGTAAACTTTGAGAAGAGAAGTTGAGAAGTTGTACTAATGTTGAAACCTGTGCAATCCTGTATAAAAACCCTGCAAAATAAAAGCTTAGACAAAATTTATTGTCGCCTATACTGTAGCTGTTATCGCCACCACTGTGTAAAATCATGACCTAAATAGTAACATCAAACTGAGTTTCATCACATGAGCTATATAATGATCATATAAATTTTAATAGGCTCAACAGCCCAAGGACAAAAACCTGTTCACACCGAACCAAAACATGTTGGTGTTAAATATTAAAGCCTTGCAGACAGCTCCCTAGAAAATGTGCTGATTTAGATTCTAGCTGTTTTCATTCCTGGAGGGCAGATCAAGCAGGACTGCATCCTTGTTTTTCATGCAAATTCCACCTTGTTCACTACAGTTCTTCACTTAGTAGTTTAAAATGAGCACTAAATTGAGATTTTGGACACTTTCAGACTGATTTTCCATCATCATTGACGGGTGTAGTGTTACATAACTATAACTTACCAAATTTTACTGAAACTATCAAATGTGTAGCATTGCATTGTGGAATCTTAAGCAAAAAGTAGTGTACATATTATATTTATGCTAATTCCTACAATTTAATGCAAACGTAGTGTCAGTTTGCGTTAAATTGTAGGAATTAGCATACATTTTATACTTAGAATTTGTACTCTGTGGTGGAGGGGAAATAAAAACTCTAAGTAGTGGACACCCCTTCTAATTAGTATGTGCAACTGCCTCAGCCACACCCATTGCTAACAGGTGCATAAAACAAGCATATAGATGTGCAATCTCCATTGACAAACATTTGCACAAGAAATGGAACTAAAAAACTCTTTGGTTCCTTTAACGTGGCATACCAATCAGTCCGATTATTATAGGGTTGCCCCAGTGGAAACATCTAGGAGCAACAGTGTTAGGCCTCAAAAGTTTACAGAGAAAGCGTAGCGCTGAAGGAAGTTGAAGGAACTTTTGTTTTTGGCTTCACTCTCTGCATAGTCCTAAACTGCACCAAACACTTCGGGGGACTGCCTGAGAGCAACTACCCACTGGGGAGCTCCCCCAAGAACTACATACCTTCAAGGGTTTTTTTTCTATTTGCATTCCAACTGTATACTCCAATTGTCCAATTTTAATGAACTATTAAAAAGTTCATCCGGTCCAAAAACACCTAATGTTAGCACAAGAACTGTTTGCCAGGCAACATCAGTGTTGGACCTCAGTAATGCTCTAGTGGTTGAATGGGAACAAATCCCTGCATCCAGGTTCCAGAATCTGGTGGGAAGTCTTCCCAGAAGAGTGGAGGCTGTTGGGAATGACATGTTCAGCATTCACACATGGGTGTAATGTTGTAGTGCCCAAATACTTTTGGAGATATAGTTGTACAGTACAGTGGAACTGAACAGCTTGTCACTATCTCATGACATTCACTGAGTTATAGCTCTGTCGTGTTATTAAGTCGTCTAATGGTTCAAAATATATGAGCTTCAAGCTGAAAGGTCACATCTACCTGTCACTTGTTAGCCAAGTTTTTGCTGAATATGCATCACTGATCACTTGTGACCTGCTGAGGTGTTGAGACCCTGTTAACCCTCATCTACCATCATGCTAAGGCCACCTGCCACAGCCAAACACTACATCTTAGCCTTATTCATCAACATTCACACACCATGACTTGTATTTATTTGGCTCAAGCTGAATGGCACAGTTGGATCGTTCGCCAGCCGCACTGAAAAATGCAACCAAATGTCCATTCTGTGGTCCGCCCACAGGGCGGTAGGGTGGATGCCAGCAGGGCAGACGGGCAGACAGTGTGTGGCTACCAGCAGTACACTGAGGGGAGAGGGGAGTGTTTGCCGGACTCCTTCCTGAACCAAACGGAGAACCAGATGTCGAGGAGCAAAGCTCAGTGAAGCGCGCTGAGGGAATGAATGGTTTCCTGAGCAAAACTGCAGTCGCTTCTTTCAGAGACACATGGTTTTATTTCAGTGTCCACTGAAAAAAGGACATTACCCAGAATCCAAACAGCAGTGATTGCACTATATTTTGTTTCAGACAGGGACTGGAGGTGTAACGACAAACCATGTAGTGGGATAAAGGGGTAATCATTCCTCAGAAAGAGAATTTTAGAATAGATCTTGATGAAAATCTATTGGCGATAACCATAGACTGTATATAAAGATGGATGATGCGTTTACACTTCCTCCCTCTGTACAAAAATGTAGCCAAAATATCCCGGATATAGGAGCTGCCATCTTGTGCTGGTGACAGAAAGGTGTACTTTGTTTTTGCTACTTAACTCTATAGTGGTCTCTAGCCATAGGAGATACTTTTGTTTTCATGTGCTGAGAAGGGTGTTTTGGGTTTTTTTTTTAGCTGAGAGGTATGTGGAAGCATCTTGATTTTAAAACCATCAATAAAAAATGTGGATGAAGGTACTTCAAAAAAAAAGTAAAACAGTAGCTTGTCACTGAAGTCTTAGTCCTCCTTCATTCACACTTTTTGATTTTCACTGTTACTCTGGATAATCCACAGACTGCATTGTAAACTGTTTTCATAGGAAATCTGTTCACAGCGAGGTCTGCGGATTATCACCAGACATGCAATTCCTTTTACCTCCATTGTCTTTGGGGAGGAGGCAGATATCTCAAAACCTCCGCACATAAAACCAAAACTACTGCTTTTATTGGACTAGTAGACCACAAACAGATCTCCTTCTACCCAAGTTATTTCCATTCATTGCACTTTGTTATTCCTAAAAACATTTGTTTTAGCATTTACATCTCATTATGTTGATACAGTAGCTATTGCTGACATCAGATTGAGTTTTGCTCTGGTTGTTGTTTCCTCATAGACACTCGACAGAGCTGAGGGGAATTTGAGAAGGTGATACGGAAACACACCACATGCATTATTTTTAGCTTGATGAATCATGATCCTGACATGGCAAGCTACTATTTTTGTTTGGTACAAATAACCCAATAATTAATCCATGCCAGTTATTAAGAAAAGATCGTGTTTCTCTTTCAGTACCAATCTGTATCCAGCGACATTTCAAATCTCTTTCCATGTGCATTCAGTTTTCAAATGAATAACAACTCTTGAGGGCAAAAGGCAAAATTATTTTTCCACACATTTACCCCTGGTGTGTCATCCTCCATTTTAATAGATGTCCTCCATTAGTGACCACAGAGCGGCACAGCGCAGACATTCAATAACCAATATGTCAGCAGCAGTATTCAGCTAATGAATGGATCCCCTTCACTCTAACACATCATGGCATCTGCTCTGGCTCTGACATTCTGTCTTTTTTGACACGATGAATGTGCCGAACGTCACTACTTTCTTGTAGGTAATCATGATCACCACAGATATACTACTCTTTGTTGCATTTGCTAAGCTGAAGATGAACACACTGAAGCTCCATAACAATGGTGTAATAATACGCATGCAGAGATGTGTGGAACATGCAGTTCCTTTCAGACTGACTCAGACAATCACACAGGACAGCCAGCACCCAGGCTGGCATTTCAAAGCTGATGGGCGACAGTGACAGATATGCACACATTGAGAAAAAAATAACGTCTGTGTGTGTATGTGTGATGACAGGACATGCTGTTATGTTCCATTTCTTTCTAGGTACAGTAACGTTAAACAATGAGGGTGAGATTTACATCTCTCTTTTTGCTATTGAGGATTGGATCTGAAAACCTACTAGAGAGTTACAAGTAATACACTGGTGTGATTAGAAATTGGATTGTTGCCTGGGCTACAGGTCGGATAGAGGGGCCACAAGGTAACATTGGACTGAAATGTCACAAAGACCAATATGGGATCAACATATTTCTTTGTAATCCTGTTCTCAAATTTTATCATGTGCTTGAGGAATTACAGAAGAAAACTGAATCAGTGCATTTGTTTTAGTAGTAGATGCCAAGAAAAGGATATCTGACCCCAAGCTAGCATCTACAAGCAACATATAACTACATGTCGCATTTTCAACTGTGGCCCTTAGCTCTCATTATTATAGTGAGGTTATAGAAGGACAATTCCAGCATGAATGTAATTTTTGTCCAGTTTTAACAACCCCTTAGCACACAGTTTAAGTACGCAGATCCCAGATGTCCTTTTATATCAAACTAGTATCAAATTTGGCCAGCAATATGCCGTGTAGTAATTAGTCTTAAGTTTAAGTGTATTTTTTCCTCAAACATATGGCCTGATAGTCGTTAGCTGGTGGCTAAAGAGATGTAATGGTGTGACACTTACATTACCAATGTAAGATCACAAGAGTGCATATATGATGGGAATATTTTGAACAAGAAAACTAAAAAAGGTAAAAAAAAAAAAAAGAAGGTCCACTTACTAGCTTTTTTCAAAGCTTTCAGTAGCATGCAGGTCACAGTCTTTGCTCAGTTGTCATGGAGATGGAAGAGTTGTCATCAAGTATGGGACTTCAGTCATGTGATGACAGGTGCTATATGGTATATGACAGCTGCAGAAAACGCTAGTGAGTAGACCTTTATTTTCTCGTCAAACTGCTATATCGAGGTTCAAGATTCAACTTTCGCACTCAAATAAGTTATGTTATGTAAAATGCAAATGTATTTGCTTTCTATAAATAATAACTAGTGAAGGAGTCTTGTTTTGGTTCTTCTTTTAGCTTTAAGGGGTTGTGATTGCAGAAATTTGACATGTTAATAATAATGTAATTGGCTATTTTTTACAAACTGAATTCAAAGTCTGAAATGAATGGGAGTCAATGAGCTCAAGAGGTTTGGCGACGCTGATTTAAAGATACCATTATTTGTAGCGTCTGGTTCTGATGTATATACAAACATAAGGGTGAAAATCTGAAGAATGAGCAAACCACTCATGCTGGAATAGTCTCACCGACACAGTGTGTCACCTGGAATAGGCTGCGGCCAAATGTTGAGGGAATTTTTATTTTCACAGTCTGGCTTTGCTCCCAGTCTAATTCCCAGTATCTGTTCCAGTATCTGTTGTGATTTAAAAATGATTTCTAAATAGATATTTGTCAGACGACAGATGGACTACTCGTCCTGTTGCTGTCCTGTGCATGTTTGTTTAATAACTAGATGATGGATTTTCATTGGATTTGTGGGCTTTTGCCTGCTGCTGCAGAATGAATATGTGAAACACTGAACTGACTGATTGACAGAATGGAACGGATGGACGGAAATGCCATAGATAAATCCACACAGGCTGGATAAAGGAGAGACCTGTGTGGCACGGTATGGTACGTTATGTAGGTAGGTACAGTGGCTTCACGATCCTACGTACATGGTCTGCAGGAGGCTCTGTGGAACCGTGCAGCCAGCCTTGGGAGGGAAGTTCCAAAACAATCCAGGCCCCATCTAGCAGTGGGTATAAAAATACAAGAGACAAGATCTACTGTACTGGTGTTGGTGCATTGCAGGTGCAAAGGCAGTAATAGGATTCACAGAATTATAAGAGGAGACTTCATGCAATAAAACTACACAGAGAAGACAGAAAGTATCATTAGGTAGGATTACAGAGAATAGGATCCTGTGGAAATTGCCATAAAAGACAAGGGAGAGAAATTTGAAGGTTAACAATTATTGGGAAGAAAAGCAGCTTGTGCAATCCTTGGAAAATCCAGTGTGAGGGCTTTAAAGCTGCATTAACTGACATTTATCAGCCTCTAATAGTGGCCAGAAAGAAGTACACAGCCTGTAATTTACATAAATAACACCATTGTCCCATTTCCCAACAGGCATGAGGACACTAGCTAATTAGAGCCAAAATCCAACAGGAACATCTAGCAAAGAGGAAATATATCAGCATGCAAAACACGAGAAAAACAACACTGCTCTTCCAGTGGCTCACTTGCAGTGCCAACCTCCATTGTTTAGCTGTTGAAAATGCCAGTGGGGTGGTGGGGACTGAGACTGGGTGGGGTTTGGGCATACCAAGGAGAAGGAAGAGTTGTTCCAAAGCAGAAGAAAACAGAAAAACAGAGCAAGCCTTGCAAGCCAGAAATCTCAGAAACTTCTAAATCAATGACTCACAAACTTCACTTATATCTCTTTACCCTTAAAGTCAAACTGAAATTTTAATTCTCCTCACTTTTTGTGTGAGAAAATGTAGACTATAATGACACGACAGCAGAGCTGGTGTTTCCAGGAGGTGTTGCTACTGACTGGACCCCTAAATAATTATCTTACAAACGTCAATAACATTTAACCCTCCTTTTCAACACGCCCACATAGTGTTGGCTATCAGCTGTTAGTGACTTGAGCTGTCTGCCTGATGAGGGGGTCTATCTAGCTTCAGCTGTCTCTCTTTCATGGGTCCAGTTATGGCAAAACTGACAGCAACAGGTAGTCCTTTAACCTCAGCACTATGTTTTTCCGGTAATTCGGATGAAGACAGGAAGTAACATAGGCAGCCACCGAGTGACATACAGAGTGCCAAGTGCTGAAATCACATATGGAAGTAAGCAACAGCTAACTACGTCGGCCTCCAGCTGTTTACCAGGTGTCGCAGATGGAATTGACGTGATATTACAGTAATATAGGGGGCAAGTTAAAACAAATATATAATCAATTTTTAGTTTTTTTTAGTAAAAATGAATTTGAATTTCAGTTCGACTTTAATTCTAGTTTCTTACACACTAATACCTATGGAAGATTCTGGTAAATAGTTAGCTACTGCTATCCAAAAACTCAAAACCCTTTCTCCAAATATGGACTAACTGGAGCAGTGATAAGGTGTGAGCTAGCATTGCTGTGTGGCTCATGTAGGAACAAAAACAGGAGTGTATGGCTCTTTGTAAATCTATTTATAAACCCTGAGCTGAGAAACAGACCCGATCCCAAAGGGAAGACAGGCTCGGCTTCAGCGGCTGTTTCATGTGCTGAAGGAGCTAGTGAAAAAAGCCAACAAGTTTTATAGCTTTAAAACATAATGTAAAAAACACTCCCTGCAAGAAAACGATGAGGGGAGCGGTGGGGAGTTCTGGATCCTACAGGCAAATTATGTAAGAGGACCAAACAAAAGTGGGGCATTGACAGTATCGCTATTACAAAGGTTTTGAGTGGGTTACAACTAAAAATGTTTCTTCATCTTTCTGCTGACAGTCCAATTATGGTGTGACCCAACCAGGCCCTTTGAAAAAAAAATACATTTTTTGTGAGTCTTATGTTAGAGGTTTATTATTATTATTATTATTTACTACTAACAAATATGACTAACCAGGTAGAATAGAGGTGTTTTAACACGTTTAAGTGCCTTAATGGGTCTTTTATTTTTACCATGTTGCAATAACGCATCACAGCCTCAGTCCTTCAGGTGTTGCTAGCAACATTCCACAAATGCAGGCTGATTCAGGGCACTGCTAACACAAGCCTGCACCAAATTCAATCAACTTTTATGACTCCCACTTACTGTAGATTCATCATTCACTCGCTTCAGTCTGCTGCAAACCAAACATTATTTTCTTTAGCACACACCACTCCCTCCCCTCTGCAGTTATATGCCACTTTAGATCTCTGGTGTTTACTGAAAGTGCAAAGACTTTTTCTAGAAGCAGCAACTTTAAGACATCAGCCCAACTTTTTTTTTTCTCTGTCAACACAAGTATAATACAATGTAAAATGCACTGCCTTTCAGGTCAAAAACACACTAAGTTGTGTTGATAGGCACTGCTGTAGAATAAATGGCGCACTTTGTTTCCTGCGGGGTCAATAAATTCAAACTGTCGACATGCTATTCACGCCAATGCAGCCTGGCAATGGGAGGTGTGTGTGTCTGTGTGTGTGTGTGTGTGTGTGTAGTAGGGGGGTGAAGTAAAGTATAGAGTACAAAGCCTCAGCAGCAGTATTCACACACATCGTGCCAAAAATCCTGTCCTCATTTTAACATCCTCCTCCTCTGTAGTCCTCTAACGCAAAACAGCTAGCTGCTAACTTTCCTGAACAGATAAAGGAAAACGTAAAAAATAGTATGCTCATGTCAGCTTCACAGGGAGTTTTAGCCTTGATTTTGGTACAAAAACACTTCAGGATGACTGTTTCACACACATTCACAGACAGAAACTGTTAAAAAATCATGCTCCAGACAGATAAAACTTTACTATACCTGTGGTGTAGAGCTTCTCTTGTCGATAGAGTCTGGTTTAATTGTTTTTTGGTCTCTGCGTCCGTGTGTGCGTCCCTCAGGCTGCAAAGGACTGGAAGAGTGTACGTTGTGTGTGTGTGTGTGTCTGTGGGTGCACAAGACCAAATGAGAGAGAGGGAGATGCAGAGTCTTCCTCTCTCTCTCTTTCTCTATCTCCCTCCCCTTCCTGGTGATAAACAGAGAGCACGTGGCTTCACCAATGATGCAGCACACTGAAGATCGCAGCACCGAGAAGTGACAAAGGGGGGAGAAGAAGGGCAGAAAAGAAAAAAAGGGAAAGGGCTTTGCCTGAAAAAAAAGATGCACGTGGTTGTCTGTCCTGTGTGCGTGCGTGTGTGTTCGTCTTGTTCTTGAAAGCAGGACACTGCAGCTCTGAGTTGGCAAACGCAAGCTTTGAAATTACTCATGCTTTTTAGAACATGCTGGCAAAATGGGAATATATTCATCCAAATCTGAGAGAAAATATCCCCCTCTGAACATCCAATTCTGACACCATATCAGCTCGTAGACATCCTCACACCCACACACACACACACACAAGCAGACCAACACAACAGCCCACAGGCAACCAGAAGAGCTTTGTTGTGTGGTTAAAGCTACCGTCAAAGGAACTGACCATGTTTGGGCAACTGGGCCATGGAGTGTGGGAACATTGATACCATCCATGTGGCTCTAGTGCATCACTGACTTCAACAATCCATTCTAAAACTTTATCATAGACTACATTTCATGTAATATGTTTATAAGAACAGATATGTTAGAGCCCTGAAGCTCTCTGTTGTTTGTGCAATGCTCTAAACATGTCCACTTTCCTTTTCAAACCTTGTTTTTCAGATAAGTTCCCTGGACCAGCAGGTGTTTGGCTGAGAGTGGTTGTGGAAAGTCTGGTTGGTGCCATGGATGTACCGTGTTCCTCAGATAATGCAGGAGAGCAGGGTTGCGGCTTATGTGTGAGGAGGGGAATATCTGCCCCTTCTTGGGCACCTTACATTGAAGCCTTCATGTTTTTAGGAATCAGAGGAGATCCTGGGACTACGACCTGTTCTAGCCTGGTTTCAGCCCTCTGAATCGCAGCTCACATCTCCGATCTTGTCAGCATTTTAAATACGTCTGGTGTTGCTCCAGTGAAAGGCAGATTCCCCACTTGGAGAAACAACCAGGCCAATCAGAGTGCTTGTGGCTTACACAATCAACACAAGAAAAGTTGGACAATTTTAACTTTATGCAAATGAGGGCAAAACTTACCATAACTTACCATAGTAATTAGTGGGAGAAACTGACAGAGAAAAACTGATGCAGTGGTGGGCCAGGAAGTTTAGTCATTTCCAGATTTGGCTAAGAGGAGATTATTACTGGAGTCTCTGGGGTTTCTCGTTTCTATTGTTTCCAAGATTACAGATCCAAACAAAGATTAAATGCTACTTAATTTACTTAATTTTACTTAATTGCCACAAAGTCACATAACTTGTTAGAGAAAGTGCAGGTGCTTATGTACACACTGACCTAACAAGAAAGCTACTTGCTAGCTGTGAGAAATAAAATGTCCACAACAACAAGTTTGAAATGGTGGAGGCGTCAACCATTAAATCACTATTTTAAGTCAATACTCAGGCTACAACCGAGCTAAACTGCATATAACCTATATAAAGTGAGTTTTTACCAAACGCCTCCAGGAACAGCTCAGGGCTGTGAGCCATTTTTGGCCACACTAAGCTGACTCAATGGTTCTACGCTAACTTAAGTAGCTAGCTTGCAAATATTAGTCATCCAGCTCATTATGTTATATGCTAAACAGATAACACACTGGCTAGATTACAGAGACATCAATTTTTATTGCCTCCTCATGAGTTAATTTAACACAGCCTTATTTTTTCTTATCTTTGTCATAACCTCAATAATACCTTTTGAGCCTCATTAAGCTAGCTCATTCAGGTGTTCTCATACAAGAGAAGTTATTTTTTTCATGAATTTCAGTGACGATGCCGTTTGTCTATATTGCAAATGAAAGGAGCCATTTAAGTCGTGAACCAGCTGGCTCATGATGTAAGCTACGAACTAACGAAGAATAACCCTGCATTCATGTGATGTTGGAATAATCGGAAAAATGAGTTACCGACTGGGAAAATTCACATGAACGCCCCCTCAAGTCGGAACAACAACTCGGAAAGTCGACGAATATTTTGGACTTGCCAAAAGCTGACGTCACATATGCAGAAACATGGTGGACAAGAGAAACTTTATATTAATTCAGATATTGCATAGAGATTTTATGCTCACATGTAATTTGTAATATGGTTTTAGTTGTAAGCGTTAGTTGCTGTCCACGTAGAGTGACCTAGATTAGTTAGAAAAGTTACTGATTTGCATCAACCTTGATAACAAGTCAGGTAAAGCAATATTTTTGTGGTTTTAGCAAATGTACCGGTACAGCAACAAGCCAACCAAAGAGAAGATGATCCCTGGAAACAGCTATCAACATGTTAGAATGTAATTTTGACTTCCCAACTCGGTATATGGGACCATCCAAGGAGCATGTGAATGCAGCATAAGCTTAGAGCGTTTGCTCCCTATGGACGGTAGCTAATAAATTGAATCAAATTGCATTTACTTGTGACTATTATGCACTTTCCGAATCCACATGCAAAAAGAAATGCTTAACACATGTATGAACTGTATTGGTGAATCTTCAGTTGACTTCAGGTCATCAAACTGACATTTTTTAAATGGAGCTTTGATGCTTCATATTTAAGCAAACATGTTTATTTTATTATGTTTGCCAGTTTTCTACGTTTTAAACATTATTCAGAATTGAGAATCTCAACCGTGTATTTGTTTAAATGGAGCCATCCATCTATCCATCCATCCCACCATAATTCCCTTCCCTTCCCCTGCCCTGTACGTGTTTCTTTTTTCTCATGGACAGTTTGACCTACTTAGCACTCCACAGTCTGACTGACTAGACAGCAGCTTCAAACTGATGGAGGGTTTGTCAAAACACTCTCTTCTATCTAACTCATCTTGATCAAACAACATTTAATGATCACTCTGGAGTCTAATCTAATTTAAATGTATTAGATTTAAACAGATGTATGCAACCCCTTCATCAGAAAAGCATATTCTGTACAATGTTATGGAACATTTAATATGATCCAGATAGAATTGTTCAAGGCATTATACAACATGTAGCCTAATTTACACTGGCACATACAAATTTAGAACATTTTGTGCCAAAATTACATGGCATCATTGAAGCTTGCTATGAGATTATCTGTCTTGAAATTAGCATTTCTTTGAATCCTTAGTTCACCCTGCAATGTCAGGTGTCATCAAGCTATGATGTTGAGTGAATTCCAGTTTGTTTTTTGGTAATAATGGTCAATGGTGTTACAGGAAGTAATCACTTTCCTTCTATTTGGTTTGTGGCCAGTTATCTATAAGAATAAGATAATCTTTACCCCAAAAAAGTCAGTTTCATTTCACAATCCTGTAAGCAGTGACAAATTGGATACTGCTGTTTACGGGGCATGGACAAAGAGATGTCAGAACTGAATGCCTGGTGTTGTTATGAAGCATCAGTTTTTGCTGTCGTTGGCTTACTGACTTCAGTGTGTTTACATCAATAAATTTATAATTGCACCCCTCTACTTGCTCATTGAGCACTTCCTCTGTATATGGAGCTACAATCATGCTAATCTCAATTTCTGCAATCTCTTAATGTGTCCATCAACAGTCATGTATCCTGCAAAAATGGCCTGGAGCAAAACTGAGACCTCACCATTTTACTGCAAATTGCTCTAGACTGCAATGTCAGCTAAATGCATAAATTATAAATTACAATGGAAAAGTAAAGTTTTTTTCAGAGAAAAGGTGACTACCTACTGCAAATGCGGTGCAATGTTGCGTGACGTAGGAAGTCTGAAGTACGAGAGATGAGATCCCTTCATAAACCCTCTGACAGCCAGCAGCAGCTTTTTCTCACGTGTCTGTGTCATGTGGAATCATTTGATATCTGTTGACACATGTCACAAGCTTTTAGATCAAAGTCTCAGACTAGTTTCACTCACTGTCTGGCAAATTAGACATGGTCATTCTCTCATAGGCTGCTTCAACCTCACGACTAACTGAGACCAGCTTTTCCCCTGCAATCAGTCATCCACAGTGATTAAATGTGACAGTTATGCAATGTGAATTAAACCATCACTAACACACTACCAAATATATAACAATCCAATCTACTGAAAGAGATATTACTTATTCCAACTGCGATTATTTCCATTTCTTGTGTTCTTTTGTTTCTTTTTGTTTATTTCTGGGCCTTGCTACTTTCAATAAAACTATGTAGTTTTGATATTAGAAACAACACGTCTATGACTTTCATTAGTGAATGAACCTGTGTGCCCTCTATTGGGTTAGTGTTAGTGTAGGTGTAGTCAGACTATATCCTTAAATCTTACAATATAAGGTCCCGCTCCCGCCACATGTGTAAGGTGCATACTTTTTCAAACCCTGGTGGTGAATTGAGTCCAAATATGTGCACGTGATAAAGTGAGCATGCACGTATGTATGATTAAGCCCATGGGCCATGGCATCAAAATCTCACTCCAGCCAGGTACCCTGGCAACCCTGTAATAACATTCCCATCAGCCTCAGCTGTACATTGTGTTTACTGCTAATTAGCAAATGTTAGGATGCTAACATGCTGAACCAAGATGACTAACAGGGCAAACATACCTGCTAAACTGCATTGTCATTGTGAGCATGCACACACTGAAATACAATATGAAGGAGCCACAATCAGCACATAGGCAGGGATTTAAAACACAGTGTGGACTAGGCACAAAGCCAACCCCCTGGCATGTCCAATGTCCATTCCCATTGATCCAGTCTAAAAAGCACTCACTCTGTGCAGTAATGCCACAGGAGCCAAGAGTGTGTCTACTGCTAACAGACAGACAGTTAGACAGACTGACCCTTGGAAGGACTGAGCTGCTGTTATTATTATTATGACGCATCAGCCTGCTATGCTGCAAAATGACCTCTGTAGATTTCTGTAAGCGTGAGTGTCTGTTTGTGTGTAAGATAGAGATACAGTACAGGGTAATTAAATGAGTGAGGGAGGAAGGAAGGAAGTGATTGAGTTGCTTGTTGTAAGTACTATTTAATGTTTTAAATGGCAACCCACAGACAGAACCAGGCATTTTGTTGTCATCCATAGAATAGACATGGGGAGATGGCATGGACTGCCCCGTAGCATAAAACAACCATTATATGATACATGATCTTGAAGGGATGATACGCTTTATTCATTAAAAGAGTACTCCACTGATTTGGAATTGCAAATGTTATAACATTGTTGGACTCACCATGGACAGTTAAAAAAAAGGATCAAAATCTACTGGACTAGTCTACCAACTGGAAGCTTATAAAGGTCAAAAATCATATAAGCTGTGTGTAATACTTCATTTTACAGGTCTGTCATTTCTTACTAATTTCCCAATAAATTCCTAGTAAGTTTCCTGGAAATAACTATGTCATTTGGTACTGATCATGTGAAAAGTAGTAATTTCCTTGAAAGAAAACTAAATTTAAACCCAAGTAGATATTTATTAATTATTCCTTTATTACTGGAAACTTTGTTCTCCATTCCATTGCTGCCTATAAACAAATTTCACATATTTGCATTTTCAGGAAAAGCCTCTCTTGGTTACACTCACAATTATTTGGAACAAATTAATTGGAAGTGTTCCAACTGGACACTATCTCTATTTTCAGTCTTGCAAATTATAAGGAAATTACATACCTGAAAATGAAGTGTTTCATTCCCAATTTTGTTGGAATGAAAAGTTTACTTTTGTCTGTTATTTTAACATTCTTAGTAATTGATGTCAGAACTAATCCAAAAAATATAATTAAGGCACCCTGGAGCTCCTCCACAAAGTCCTGGTACCTGAATGTGACTCTTTACCATTTGCGTCTGCCAGACAATGTACTTTTCCGTGGGGGTTTGCTTCATTTCTAAACAAAGAATGGATAAAACTGGAGTAAATGGTTATCTACTACTGCACTGGACAGTGAAATTTGAGTACCTAATTCTTGGAAGATAAACTGATTATTTTGAAAAACTACAGCTTCATGTGGTACGGGAATGTGCTAAAGGCTTACAGGGATTCACACATACAAATGCAAAAAGGCAGGCAGTGTCTTGACTCTCATGATTCTGAGAGTTCCAAGCTCCAATTATTTTATGGCATTAGGGATGCCACATGACGTTAGTTGAACCATGACGTTAGTTGAACGTCTTGTCTGCCTAACTCAGTCCCATCATTGCAGTGGCTTGCGTGTTGCGCACTTTCTTACCTTCAGAGTTTCTTAATTAGATTGTGTCAGGTTCCAATAGATGAATGCTAACGTTAGCTAGTATCTAACTTTTGCCTTAAGCTACAGTTTAGCTTACTAATGTTAGCTAGCTGATTGTATGACTGATTGTAAGACTTCAGTTCACTGAATCACGTGCCTGCACTGTAGGCTACTGGGTTCCCTTTACGTCCTGGAGAAAAAGTTGAACCCCCTGATTGTCATCGTATAATTCACACTCTGTACATAGTGAGGTAAAAACTTCCTGAGGTGCAGCCCATATGTGCAAACATGTGGGTCAGACTCATAAGAGCTGTAGGTGCTGAATGCTAACAAAATAATTCATAGATTACTGGAGTGATAGTTGCCACACAGATACAAGGCGCATGGAGAAATGAAAGACGAAGTGAGCTAACAGTCAATAGTACACTGTAATACTGATGCTGCTGTAATGTGTGAGCTGTCTGTTCAATGTCCTGCACTTAGTCCTGGTGCTGTATGGACAGTAAAGCTATCCCTGCACCACTTTAATAAGTAACCTGTTACCTCATATGCAGGGGCGTTTACAGGATTTGAGGGTATTGGGGGCTTAGACGGGCCACTGTAGGGGGGTCAAACATTTATTGATTAGAGTTGGAAAAACTACTCTTGAATTTACTTATGTTAACATTAGTTTATTGGAATATTAAAAGGGTTTTCTTTCACTCACACACACAATTTTCAGATACGGTTCATGCAGTGTATTGTGTGCACTGTTCACCTCTCCATCATCTGATGCTGTATGTCTCTCTGTCTCTGTCTCCCTTTAAGTTAATTTAGATTGTTTACCATTTCAGTTTGTTTTGGAGCCACACCATAACGTAATGTAATGCAACATGAGGTTTGTAAATTCTTTTTTTATGGAAATTTGATTTATTTATGAGGAAAAACCCTGCTAAAGGAAAATAAAAGTACGCTGTGAGATCAGACGAGTATAGCCCGCTAGCTAAACAACGGTACCTACAATCATGAGAAAGAGAAATGTATATTATAATTCAACAGGCAATTTCAACCATTGTTGAAAAGTTATTACGTTGGCTAACTTCTTACCCTTCTCTTTTGGAAAAATCTAAAAAGATTGAGTTGTGTTTTCCACCTGGACCTTTACGCTCTGCCATTTCTCCTCTACTCTTCAACTCTTTAACTTTAGTCACTCAGCGCTGACCATCAGACCCCCCCACACGCCTACACACAGTAAGCTTAAAGAACTTAATTTATTTTGACAGGCGCTACGTTAAGAAGACTATCGCACATTCACACACATTACCCTTTTTTGCCGAGCTTCACATAGGCTTACATTTACAATTATATTCGGGTCGACACTCAAAACGTTGAGGGCTTAAGCCCCAACAAAATGACTGTCTGTCACCACCTAGACAAAATAGTGGGGTTTTATTTGTTAGCAGAATATTTCTGATTTCTGAGTCTGATTGTCACTTGTATTATAAAAATTCCAACCTACGTCAAACCATTGATCGCTTCCAAATGTCACCTAAAAATCCACCTGGTCTACACTGTATAATTTTGAGAAACAGGCTCAATGAATTGAATTATAATGAATTGAATGTCATTACTTTGTGTGGTAGTGAATTGCTTAACCTTTGCTAAAACCTCAGTGTGCCATCTGAGCTCACTCCGGGCACCCCAGGGTGCAGGCAACTGTTGAAAAGTGGATGAACTGCTCCTACAAGGGCTCCAGTTAAAATGTTGTGTTTCTCTTCAGCTGCATGAGTAAAATTTTATAGTTATGGGTGTGGATGAATTTCATATTTTTTGAGGAAAAGAGAAATTACATGTTCTCACATTCTAACCAAACCTCCAAGTGCCAAAACACCCTTTTCACTGCACTGATGTATGGGCTTCATAGACATGCTGCTTTGATGTGGATGAAGACCAGACTCTTGGTTTAATTCACAGGGTGTATTAATCAATACAAGATGTAATAAAGGATGTAAGAATTTTAACAGATCACAAATAAAGGTGAATAAGGTTTAAACAAGTTGATTTTTTTTAAAAAGATGAAAGCCATGCTGATAACTTACAACTCGAGCAGCTGATAAGTAACATTTTGTCGTGATGTTTGATATTTGATGCTATGTGGGACAGTTATCATGAATCAAAAAATTCAAAGCACAACACAGCATTATTCAATGCTAGATTTTGATTCTTGCTAGGCAGTGACTAGCATCTGATACAGCATTTAGACCAAACAATCCCAACTCAAGGTCTACTTAATATCTTTAAATGAAGTTTTCAATGTATTACTGGTCTTCATCAGCAGATGAAGTTTGCTCAGTTGTGATGAAGATGTATCTGTTGACATGCAAGCTCAGTGCCTGTTTTGATTTGGACTTCTCATCCAAGTTGGCATAAAAGTTAAGCTAAATTCACTCTTGACCTTGGAATTATCAGTTTGACAAAACAATCCCTGGAGCTTTCAACCATAAGACAAGGTCTTCATCATCATGGGTTTTTGTATGAAATCAAATCAGCAGGTGTTGTTAGAGCTAGCTTAAAGCTGCATTCATTTTTAAATGTATTTATTTTTGTTGGCCACCTGGGGGCAGAACTTCATATGGAAAACATGTTAGAAAACAATTTCCTGTCCAGCAAACACAGAGCAACATTAGCATTAATTTGTGTGTGTTTTTGGCAAGCTAACAAAGGTAAATCCAAAATTCACTCTCCTTTTAGCTCTCTTTTGGTCTTCACTCCTGAGGGATATTTCTGGCTCTTTAGCTGCTAAATGCTCCACTATGTTCACCAGCTAGTCGCTAACTTTGTCTGTCTGCCATTTGGTGCTAGCCAGGTAGTGTTAAGTGAGTTTATCAGAGCTTTTTAATCAAAAACATTTGGCTACTGCAACTGGAAACACAGCTGATGAGAGTGGTAAAAGTGAACCCAAACAGTAAAGCTGCAAGCTTTAAAACTAAAACAATGACCTGAAAGACACTAAATGCTTTGTAAAGTTGAGGGGAACTGCAGAGTCGGGTGATAATTCTTTGTGGGTTCATCACTATTAGTGACCCTTTAATGTTACATGTAGTAATGTGTCACATTGTTCAAATAAAAATAAAGATTGATGCAGCTTTAAGGGCCATAGACAACAAATATAGACCCCTTTTCTGTTAGTAAACATTATGATGTTTTTTTTGTGGGTGGAGCTTAGGTGGAGGCAGAATAATTCCCTGAACACGTTAGCTAGCAAGTTTTGTTGGCTTGTTTTTTAACAATGACTAAAGAAAATCTGAGTTACTCTGAATATGTATGGTCACTCACTCTCTGGGACCGCGAGTGTTACTTGAAAAAGTTAACATTAACTAATGAGACCAGACTGGCCGACCTGTACATGCTCACTCAATGGATCGACGATCTGACAGGATTACCTATAGTGGAATGGCCAGACACACACACCTGACAACAACACAACAACATGTGCCTTCTCTACAGTTGCCATTGCAACTATGGCAATTATAGAAATGGAGACGACACTTCAACAGTTTCCTCTTTGTTTGTCTCTGGCCACACAACTAGCTAACAAAGTTAGCTAATTCGCTAAAAGAGTTAACGTTACGAGAGATTTCTGATCAGGTGGGAATGGCAAACCTTTAGACACATAACATTATCCATACCTACAACAGACAATGCTTGATTTAACCTTACCTGATATGAAGTGTGCGCTACAAACACGAGCATTTTTGATCGCCTCAGCCCAATCCTTTCGTCTTATCGCATTTAACACCAGCTAATGCAGTCAAGTCAAGTCAAGTTTATTTATATAGCACATTTCATACGACAGGCGTAGACTCAATGTGCAGTGATGTAATCATGACGTTGGCACTAAAAGGGTCTATAGTACTAATACATTACATGTATATCAATATAAAAGAATTGTCTCATGTCTGACAAAACATCAAGAAACAGCAAATCAACCTCTCAGTCTTTTCACTTCCAAAGTACAGAGTCCAAGAAAAATCATTCAACTGTCCAAATACATGCATCACTATTGCATAGTCAGACACATATATCACCAGCTACCAAATAGCTGCCTATTTTTTCCTCACGGCTGCCTGCCACCTGCTACAGATAATGAAGCAAGGCCTACAGCGTGTTGGACTCCCTCCTCCTCCCAGCCCTGACAACATGGCATTGTATGAGCTGTTGCTCTTGTGCCAACGCAGGGGGGGTTGAGGGGGAGATGATACTCATTTGGAGAGCATAGCGGGGGCGTTGCTTCAGATACAGCTAATCCTCACACCTCATCACAGAGATGTGGCTGGCTGCTTCTCTCCTCTTTCTTGACATTCAGTCCCTCTCCTGCTGTCTTTGTTCTCATCTCTAAGCCCTCTTCTTTTTCTCTTTTTCTTCTCCTCCTGCACTTATCCACTCTCTTCTGGGGAATGAGCACAAAGGGCGAAAGGCCAGGCCACTTTTTAGAGAGGAGAAGATAACAGTGGATTTGAAAGATAAGGGATTAAAAAGAGGAGACAAGAATACAGCACAGCAGGAGAGAGAAACGTGTTGTACCCTATACATGTTGTTCTGACCAAAATTACGTTTTGTCTTTTATATCATTGTAAATTGAGCGTTTGTGTTTTGTACTGCTAGACTAAACAAGTAATTTGAACACTTCACCTCTGGCTGTGGAAGTTTCTCACCATTTCCAGACATTTTATAGAATACACAAATTAATGAAAAATAATCAACACATTAATTATGAACTTACATATGTAGCTTTTTATGCTTGTGAAAATTAAGACCACATTCCCGATAAACACAGTTGCTTCCTGTCACAAACAGGATGATGGGCCTATATATAAGGATAAATATTGGGGCCCAATTGTTCATCATAGGACTGTTTAAATTATTAAAGTACACTCTTTTTTGAGTGTCTAGGGCTCTTCTTGGTTTTCTAGCTGTCTCCTTTATAATGAATGCGTAAGGCAAAATGCTCTTGTGGGTCCCTGGACAGCCCCCCAGTAACAGCACTAGCTCGTGAGGTGATTTTGGTTACAAAAACAAGGCTGCTGAGTATTAAAAACACCCCGAACTTTTTTCTTTATAATCAGAATTTGAATCTCACAACATGTCCTTCTCTGATTCGTCACATCCCTATCACATGACCTTTTTCTGGAAAAAAACAGACAACCTTGTCTACCAGAGGTTAATTCAACATGGATAACAAATTACTCCTCCATGAATCGCCACCTTAACGTGGTGGAGGAATTTGGGTGCCCCTGTGACCCTGGGAGCTGTGTTGTCTGGGGCATTAGCCCCTGGTAGGGTCTCCCAAGGCAAATTGGTCCCAGGGGAGGGGCCAGACTAAGAGCGATTCACTAAACCTCGATGGATCAGCCTAAATGGAGTTATCCTAAATAGGCGTTAGGGTTGGGTGCAATGTAAGTCGGGTGGCAAGCGAAGGCGGGGACCTGGGCATGCCGAGCCTCTGCATCGCAGACTGGCTTTAGGGACGTGAAACATCACCTCTCTGGCGGGGAAAGAGCCGGAGCTGGTGCGGGAAGTGGAGCGGTACCAGCTAGATATAGTTGGGCTCACCTCTACACATGGCTCTGGATCTGGAACCAAACTCCTGGAGAGGGATCAACTTTGTGGTTGTATTGTCAGATCTGCGGCCGGCCATTGCAGAGGTGGCTGCTAGGAGTTGTGGTCTGAAGGCCGTCTGTGCCTGTCGAGGCGGCAACCTAAGAACCCGCTGGTGGACACCAGCGGTGAAGGAAGCCGTCAAGCTGAAGAAGGAGGCTTTTCGGGTTTGGCTGGCCCAGAGGTCTCCTGAAGCAGCAGACAGGTACCAGGAGGCCAGAAGGGCTGTGGCTTCGGTGGTCGCCGAAGCAAAAACCCAGGTGTGGGAGGAGTTTGGGGAGACTATGGAGAAGGACTTTTGGTTGGCAAACTGTTAGACGACTCAGGAAGGGAAAGCAGGGCTTGGCCCAGGCTGTGCTCAGCAGGGGAGGAGAGCTGTTGACCCGGAATGCGGATTCCGTCCTGGCTGTGGCACAGTGGACCAGCTCTTTACCCTTGCAGGGCTGCTGAGGGTTTCATGGGAGTTTGCCCATCCAGTCTACATGTGTTTTGTCGACTTGGAGAAGGCTTTCAACCGTGTCCCTCGGGTGGTCCCATGGGGGGTACTGCGGGAGTATGGGGTACCGGGGTCGCTGCAACAAGCCATCCGGTCCCTGTATAACCAAAGTGAGAGCTGTGTCCGCATTGTCGGCACAAAGTCAAACACATTTTCAGTGGGTGTTGGACTTCGCCAGGGCTGCCGCTTGTCACCAGTTCTGTTTGTAATATTCATGGACAGGATCTCAAGGCGCAGCCAGGGGGAGGAGATTGTCTGGTTTGGTGACCTCAGAATTGCATCTCTGCTCTTTGCAGATGATGTGGTTCTGTTGGATTCATCAGGCTGTGTCCTTCAGTGTGCACTGGGGCGGTTTGCAGCCGAGTGTGAAGCGGTTGGGATGAGAGTCAGCACGTCGAAGTCCGAGGCCATGGTTCTCTGCCGGAAAATGGTGGATTGCCCCCTTTGGGTTGGAAGTGACCAGATGAAGGAGTTGAAGTATCTCGGGGTCTTGTTCACAAGTGAGGGTAAAATGGAGCGTGAGATGGACAGGTGGATTGGTGCAGCATCAGCAGTAATGCGGGCATTGTACCGGACCGTTGTGGTGAAGAAGGAGCTGAGCCGGAAGGCAAAGCTTTCGATTTACCAGTCGGTCTATGTTCCAACCCTCACCTATGGTCATGAGCTTTGGATAGTGACCAAAAGAATGAGATGGCAGATACAAGCGGCCGAAATGAGTTTCCTCCGAAGGGTGGCTGAGCTCATCCTTAGAGACAGGGTAAGGACATCCGGAGGGAGCTCGGAGTAGAGCCGCTGCTCCTTCACATCGAAAGGAGCCAGTTGAGGTGGTTCGGGCATCTGATTAGGATGCCTCCTGGATGCCTTCCTTTAGAGGTTTTCCAGGCACGTCCAACTGGTAGGAGGCCCCGGGGTAGACCCAGAACACGCTGGAGGGATTATATATCTCATCTGGCCTGGGAATACCTTGGGATCCCCCAGGAGGAGCTGGAAAGCGTTGCTGGGGAGAGGGACATCTGGACAACCCTGTTTAGCCTGCTGCCACCGTGACCCAGCCCCAGATAAGTGGAAGAAAATGGATGGATGGATGGATAACGAATTACAACACATACTTTCAGTAACAGTTCCACCTTGTCGTCGGTCCAAAAATAAAAATCTCTGGTCTTACACCGGCACGTGCATGCCCAATGCACGTGAATGCATTTTATATATTTATTTTATTAAAATGACAACATATTAGTGTAGATGGAGGCTAAGTTGGTCAGTAAATACCTCCTGCCACAATGTCTCATTTTCTTATTTTACACGTTAAATACAGAAACTATGACATATGCGTGTGGAGGCTTTGCAAAGTACTGAAACAAATACTTTTGCGATTGAGCAATTAGTAAACGTACGAGTCATTTTTTATTGAGTCATAAGTAATTAACAGCATTTTTCAAGTAACTTGCCCAACAATGGTCCCAGGGTATTATGTGTTCTGCAAGTGTAACTCTAGACACTATGGCAAAGTGACTGCACAGCCCATTGCTGTTCCTCAGGGACTGGATTCTATTAGATTGATGTTTTTATGGTAAGTACAGTAGCTTGTCACTTCATGTTGGCAAAAACTCATCTGACTAATAGACACACTCAAATCGACTTTTCTTCTTAAGAGGCCAAGAAAAACAGGGATCTCCCGACGTGACTGTGTCTTTGCACATCAACAGGTGACTCCAGTGGGAATCAGCAGCTTTCCAATGTATTCACTTGAGCTCCAGAGGAGCATAAAAGTTAACTTGAATTTATTAGTCATGTGGAACCTTGTAAAATAACTTGTAATTCAATCCAGTGATGTGTTTTAGAACAAGAGTACTTGGCATAGGTTGTGGTTGAGTGAGATGATATAATGTTAATTGCATACTATGGCGTACTGGTGACCCTGCTCAGAATAGAAACTCTGTCTGCACAATGAGAGTGAGACTCAAACAAGGTTAAAATCAGAATAAACTGAAACAGAATATAATAGTCATTACAATTTAGGTACTTATATGTAGAAAATGAGAGGCAGACAGAGTGAGAGAGGGCAAGAGAGGGAGAAAGAATAAGCCTTGGGCTCCTCTCAACATTTTATCATGTACACAAATGGTTTCCCCACAAATACCAAATGTCAGAGCCCCTTAAAGTAGACAGAAGCCAGAGGCAGCATTAGTGTCTTGTATGTCAGCTTCCTGGACGCTCGCCCTCAGTCTGCCCTTTGCTTCAGCTAAACCTTTGGCTGAGACTGCCCACCAGGACCCACAGACAGAGCTTGTAACAGCTCTTCCTGCAGAGACATGTAATCAGACAGCAATGGTTAGATCCACCTACAAACAGAATTTACACTGTTTAGATTTCTCACCCTGTGGTTGAGACTGATTGCATTGTACTTCTATGGTGATGATGTAGGGGCTAAATTCATTGCAAATGCATCCTTAATTATATTCTTATATTGGGGAATGTTGCTGTGATGATCCTGGTTGAGTACTAAACTGTGGAGCATTGATTTATTTCCTCGGGCAGTGCGATGACAGGTGGCCAACCGACTTGCCTTTGGGTGTTGACCAAAATATAGCCCAAGCCACATGCAGGTCATCCAAATAGGTAATGATAAGAGCAGCAAGGCTATTCCCACTGAATGATTTTCTGATGTAGTGATCCTGGTTTTCATGTACTTCATTCTCCCTGCAGAATTTAACATCACTGCTGTTGCTGCTTGTTTATAGGACTGTCTGGATAGAAACTGTCTTTATAGTATTGAACTATATACTTGTATTATTCAAAGTTAACTGTATTTTGCATTTTTCCAAAGAGAAAAACCAGACATTTTGCATTCATAGCAGCAACCTGTTTGGTTTGTTTCCTCCCTCCTGAGACCCCAGTTCTGTGAGCCAATGGGGTTTGAGCATGAGTAGTAGGGTTCTGTTGTATGAAGTAGGCTACTAAACGCTCACTTATTTCACCTTAGCAGTCCACGAAAATCTGTTTCTGAACAAATTTGAAGCGAGAAATAAGTTGCTGAATCAAGCAGTCAGGTCCGTAAATGCAGGTCAGCACTGTCAGGACGGCTGCTACTGGTCAACAGCGCAATTTGTATGTCTAAATTCACCAAAGTTGAACTCAACGCAAATTATTTGCAAGAGTTTGAATTGCCTCTGTAGGCAAATCCACTGATCGCGGTGATTCTTTTGAAATAGATTTATTTCACTTCAAAATTTCAGTATTTTTAAATGCTGGTGAGCAAGCCTTAATGTTGTTACAACATGCATTGTTGCCAGGATGATAACTCAGGTTATGTTGGAGGACAAAAAACACTAGCCAATGGGATTTTTCACACCCTGGAAACTGAACCTTTGTTCTAATGGCTTTTCACTGATCTATAAAGAATTAATAAATGATTTATTAACAGTTAATAAAGGTATCAATTACAACTTATGAACCCATTATAAAGTATGCTTTATTCGAAAGCAATAACCCTGTTTTATACAGGGCTTTGAATGGGCAAACACTGAAATTTATTTGGATCTCTTTGAGGTTGAGTAAAACAGTTGGATTTATATAAAATAGCGCAAAATTTATGAATTCATGGCTAACAGGGTTTCACAGGTTAACCTCTTGCTGCCAGTGAAGGAACTGACTAATTTTGACAAAAAGAGTACATATTTGTTTTGAAAATAAAGACCCCATAAGACATATTACAATTGAAAAGACATGAAGAATCAGAAGTGCAGTAATGTTGTAAAATCTTTTTGTGTAGGCCTCCATCAGTCAGGACAATCCCATATCAGGATCAATAGTTACAGCCCAGAGGCAACATCAATATTTTCATCAGCGGTGACCTCTCTCCTAACTCTCTGTCCATCATCTGACCCACATTTAACACTTCAGCAAGCGGGTAGGACTGGCCACCCCCACATGCTTTGTTACACTAATGTCTTTTCCACATAAATCCATGTATGACCAGTTATAGCCTACTGGTTGTTGGTAGAACATCACACCAACAAAAACCAGGGTTTTCTTGGGATGTTGTCTGCGTTGGATGAAAACACCTGTTACAAAACAACTTGAGCAAGTGGGACTGTTGATGGTTTGTGGAGAACAAAGCGACCCTGGTAGACCATAAGCCTCCAGTGTGCAAGACATTCAACATGTTAAGTGCTGAGGTTGGCAAAACCAGCACAGCAAGTTTTGCCCTTGTGCATAATGCTGCAGATGGCCTCAGCTGAATCGCGTAAAAATAATTCTTAAAGACTTTTTGTTTTTTGTAAATCATGTTGTTTAATTGTATTTTGATTCATTTATTTTCTGATGCTATTAATTCTTGATCTTGAGTCAGAGGGAACTTCTAGAAAAGGATTTATATAGTTTGTATTTAGTTGTTTTGGTGTTGTATGAAGTGTATTGTTACTGTCAGCTTGTGCCTTTACACAAGGTGGTTTTCATGCACTTTACTCTTGCTATGTCATCTTAAACATTTCAAATACCAACAGGACTCCAACAGGACTACCTCAAGCCCTTCTGAACGTGGCAGTAAAGCAACGTCCATAATGTCATTAAAATGAAAAAGGTTCATCCCTGCGGGAGCATGAATGCGCTCAGCAAATTTCATGATATCGTGAGTGAAAAGTTGACCAGTGATACCACTGATAGAACTAAAGTTACTGAGTCTCAGTGCCAATCTTCATGCACTACTGACTCAGACAAAAGAGTTTCAGCCACCCGTGACCCCATCAATACATCTTTGTCACTGCTTTCTCTGATTGTGGAGGTTATTGCCTCCACAATCAGAGGTATATTGTGTATCAGAGGTATATTGTTATTATACCTCTAGATATTTCTCCAACAGAACTTTGGGCACTGACAACAGAGACTCAGCCACCACTGAAGTTCTTTTCTCCATGGAAAAGATGTTTTGGTTTCTCCCGACTGGCTTCATCATATGGTTCGTTGATCTGACTGGTTGAAGTTAGCCCGTGATAGACAGATGGTTCATCTAATCACCTGCCAAGTATTTTTTTGAAAGTGTCTGCCCTTTTCCAACGTGTTTCCAAGGACGACTTCTGAGATGGATCTGACAAACCATCTGGCGCGTCAGGGTGTGGACAAAATACCAGTAACACCTTGAATAATACAGACAGACAGACAGTAAATACCAATATGTTTTATTTGTTGGACTGTCCCTCAGTGGACATTTTTGGAACATTTTGTTGTGTTAAAGAAATGTTCTGCTAAGTGTCTGTCAGTCAGTGTTGTTGAGGAATAAATTACTGTGTGACAACTTTGTTAAAGTAGTTTTCCTCTTTGGCACTCAGTATATCTTTTTCCACAATGCATAATGTTTCAGTGTTTGTGATGCAGAAGTGATTCAGGCAGTGATTACTGCAAATCAAAGGCAGCTACACAAGTGAGTCATTAAGTTGAATATCAATAAGAAGTATGAGTCAGTTTTAGCAGAGGTCTGACAATTACCATTATCAACATTACCATAATAGTCACAAGCATTATGGGTAGGTTATCATTAGAAAGCAATGTTGCGGATCAGACATCACAAATTGTTACACAATAACAGATCAAATGCAAGACATAGAATACAAACACAATATAAGAGTGGAAACAAAACATAGGACATACTTAAACTAGGAGGTGCCAAACTCAGAATGTACATAATGTGAAGAATTGCAATGCCACTTTGCAGCAGGCACACTTATTCATTTTATAGGTCAAAATTTGGATGGTACTGTATTTCAAAAGTTGGAAATGTAAAATAAACCCCATTTTGAAGATGATTTTTAATTTTAGTAGCATAAAGGACTGAAACAATAAAGCTCGAAAAAATGTGTGTGTACTGTACATTTAACATTCATGAAGTCAATTCATAGTCATACTGTACTTTTAATTCATCCTAAGTCCCACATTTTAAAGTTCCCCTCCACTCAAAAAGATGTTTGTCTTCTTGTTCCTACAGTTGAATGTTTGAGCTTCACTGTGCAGAATTATGTTTGTGCAGAGTTTGACACTAGAAGGATGTTTTCACATTCATCAGCTGAAAGTGGAAAGTTCCTATGTGCTCATTGAAAATAAGATTTTAAGGGGCGGGCCTACAAGCGTGATTTGTGACATCACAAATAGTTTGGAAGCCAATCCTGGTTCAATATTCAACTTGCAAAAGTGTGATGAGGAAACTTTGTTTTTTTCTTTAAAGAAAATTTTTCGAACACACATTTCCATTACCTTCTATTAAAGTGGATGTAACAAGATCAATTAAATAAGCACCAGCTTTGACACTTTGATAGTGTTTATTTCTATTATGTTATACCTACCTTTATTTCGATAACTAAGATGCCTTTCCTGTTATTTGAATTTCCTCTTTGATTCACCTTAGGCAATATGGGGGAAAAAAGGGGACATGCAACGAGAGTCCCTGGCTGGTCTCCATGCAGGGCAACTTTTGATGTTGTGTAATGGTGGGTTGCAGCGTGACATGCGCTTTGTGTACAGTGGAAGCAGGTAATGCAGCATCATTGTTGATTTGAAAAACGCTTTCATCATTCTGTCACATCTTGTCTTTACAGAACACAAAAACTACTTGTTGTACAGGCCCGTTTCACACACAGGAAAAGCACAAGTTTAAGTAATAACATTAATGATGGCAGTTTTCTACTTAGGTGAACCATTTCCAGGGTCCTGCTATCGTACATGCTGGCTCACGGTCATGGCTTACAGTCCTTGTTGATGTTATTAGCAGGGAATGAAATTAGCACCAGTCACCTGCCAAATACAGGGTCAATTTTGGCTATGGCAAGTAAAAATTTCAGGTCAATTGCCACCGTGGCAGATAGGTTTTTCTTATATTAATAAATATTATTTTTAAAAAGCAATTCTTAAGTTAAGAATAGTCAGGGATTAAGGTTACATGATATATTCCATATTTCTACTGTCAGGTACCACTGACTCAGTGTTTGCAATTCGAAAGTGTTCTACGTAGATTTCAGAAGTGGCTGGTAGAAATGTTCAGTAACCTGCCACAGTGGCAGCTGAGGTAAAAACTTAATTTCAGACCCTGGTTATTAGTAACACCAGTGCATCTCCTGCTATGACAAGTCAAAATGTCTTATGCGAAAAAGACATATCACCTACATCAAATAAAAAAGCTATTCCTTGTCCTACTTTCTAACATATTATAGCATGGCATCACAGGTGATTTACGTCACAGTCCCCCAGAGTGACGGCAAATGATTCATCCCACCAGCAGGAGCCAGTAATGTTCCACCAGAACAATGTCTCCAGGAGGGAGGTGAAGCTCAGCCTGCCCTCATATCCCATTTGACTATCTATTTTATCTTATTTTAGGAACGTTCACACTTGAGGCAGAGGAGAGAGGAAAAGTTTGTAGACGGTGCCGCTTTATTTATAGTAGCAGCGGACGAGACGGCCTGTTTGCTACATGGTTCTTCTTGGATACAGTAAGCTCATGGCAACAGGGAGTGTAGTTTTCAGCAGAGAGTAGAAGCTGAGGGAAAGATTAAAGACTGTTTCTGAACGCTTTCAAAATGTTATCGTCTCAATAACTCAGTCGGTGTGGTGGGTGACCCTCACTGATAATTCTACCAGAGATATGTTTTACCAGCATTTGGTGGATGACAGGTGGTAATTACAGATTCTGCCCACAGTGCACAGCAGTTGGCATTTAGAGGTGACCTCAATCTGCATGCTGTGGCTACACTTTGTATAGCACTCATAACAAAAATGAAGACATTGCTGTTTTCTAGTTAACATTTTGAAAAGGAGCCCATCTTAGGACGAACTATGCAACAGTATACAAGTAGGACCATAGATAATGGCAGATGTATCAGACAGTAAACACTGTGACAGCCGGTACAATGCTGAATGTATTACTAAAATGTATTACTGATATTGTGAGTAGAGCTGCAACGATTACTCAATTAGTCAGTTGAAATAAAATTAATTGCCTTACTATTTTGACGATCAATTAATTGTTTCAGTCATTTTTCAAGTAAAAATGTCAAACATTTGCTGCTTCCAGCTTCTTAAATGTGAGGATTTGCTGCTTTTCTTTGTTTGTTTATGACAGTAAATGAAGAGTGTTTGGGAAACAAAAGAAACAATTTGAAGACAACACTTTGGACTTTGACATTTTATAGACTAAAGGATTAAGTGTGAAAATAATTGGCTGATGAATCAATAATGAAAATAATAGTTGCAGCCCTAATTGTGAGACAATGGAAATTTGTCAACAGGTAACATTTTTGCTCTACTGTTCCTACCAAGGTAGCTATCCCTTTAAAAGGTAACTAGTATTTTTAAACCTGGGCCCTATTTTCAATTTTTTTTAAAAATTATGATTATTAATATTTATTTTATTTTATAAATTTTGTCTCGAAATGACCAGTACTAAAAAATCATTACCAAAAGCTTTGAAATTGGTCCATTAGATCGCCTGCAACAACTCAACCTCTCGCAAGATTTCAGAGTGAGACTTTTCTTTGAGCAAGACTTCTTTTTCTGGTTAAATCTTTAACAAAAAGGTCTGTCTCTGTAGGCATCCTTGGTATACTGTTGTCAGACACTTTCAGTAACAGTCTGAACCTGTCAGTGGCAAAAACAAGCAATTTTAGTGGACGCACTTTTCACGGGCGCAATTGCCCCAAAGGATTACGTCGCAGCCATTGCAGCCCGATCGTGGATGCCGGCGGAGGCGATTCCAAAACTTTTGGTAACTATTAGTCATTTAGACCCCAAAATTAAAAAATAAAATAAAATAAAATAAATAAATAAATAAATACAATTAAAATAAATAAATAAGGCCCAGGTTTAAAAATACAGAAGTTTCCCTTTAATATATGTCAGGAGGCAATTTGTAAAGCTGGAACCAGGAAATGTTACAAATCTTAATTGATATATGTTAAAACAATTAATCAAACATTTCAACAACTAAATATTCACATATTAACTAAATGTCTGTGAAAAATCAACTTATTAGTCAACAGTTTCAGCACTAGTGATGAAACACCTAGTGTTCATGAATACACTGTCAAACTGTCAAGATTACGTGAAGCTCATACAACATGACAAAATAAATAGAATTTCTACTCTACACAGAGTCGCGGCACAGAGGAGAACATGGCTCAGATGCAGAGGGCGGATTTGTCCAAGGTCAGAGTGTCTGTATCTTTTGACCGCAGGCCAAGATCACGGCTGTATGTCGGTGATCTTCCTTTTGCGGTAGTTGAGAACCAGACTGGAGGCAGTGAGCTGTGAGGCCCGGCCCTTCTCCCAGCTCTGGAAGGCGTTGAGGCCACTCTGCCCGGACCTAAACAGGGCCTTCTCCAGACAGTCCAGGCGCTCCACCAGCGTAGACGTGTCCTCATTGTAGGCGTTCTGGGCAGAGTCCATGGTCCGTCTGAACCGGCCGATGAATGTCTGGACGAAGGACAATGACAACAATTTGCCACCGATTAGAAAAAGACAGCATATATACTGCAAGAGTATTGCAGTGAAGGTATTTTACGATAAAAAAGTACTGCACACTTGAGCTGTAAACTAAATGATATGACTGTACTGTGATGAAACACATCAATGCTAGTGTTAATATTGACATTTCTTACCAAAGGAAAATAACGCTGGATTCTGCTATTAGTAAAATTCATGCACTTTCAAATTACCTAAACCAAAAATTTCCAGAGTCTCAAAGCCTTTATCACCTATATTTTTACTATAAATGCAATTGCAAAAAATAAAGTTTACAGAATTCCTTTACACCCACAGCAATCAATGTATATTGTCACTTTGTTTATTTTACCAGCTGTTCATATTAACTTTGACTGTACGTTTTGATCATGATTATATAATGCCTCCTAATTTCCAGAGGAAGGGATCAACAGACTTATCTAGCTATGAATGACGAGTGAACACAAGAAAAGAACTTTCCTTTTAAGCCCAGTTCAGACCAAAGATTCGCGACAAGATGAGTTGAAACTTGCAACTGCTTGCAATGCGCCGGGTCTGCAACGCTCTGAAACTGGCCAGTTTATACCAAAGCGACTAGACGAGACCGCGTATCATTTCCATAGCAACGACTCTTTGTACTTCCGTTGTAACTGCCGGCTTTTCAGACATTTTTTGCAGTTGGATACAATTTGTAGCGTCTTAAAATATGGATGAAGATAATAGTAATAGTGAGCGAGCTGATTGGCTGTTGAAACAACCAATCAGCCAATCACTATGTCAAATTGGCTTCAAAAACCGGTGCACTACACTACGCAGTCACAAGGCCACGTCTCCTACAGTTGTTGTTCCCTCACTCCTCTTGTGCATTTTTAAATATGCTGAGAGAGTTCTAGCAGAATCTGAGGGTGGAGTTACACTTTAAGGCATGCTGGTAACATTTTTAATCAGAGGTCGGTTCACTTTTGATATAAAATTGAATGTTAAACTTCAGACATGTATAATTCCATATTACTTGCCTTGAGGCAAAACCATCTTTAAAAAAAAAAAAGATTTTAAAAATACTGAAACATCAAAGAGTGTGTGTCCAGAAGAGTTCTAACATTTTAGTCTATAAACCTGCAAACAGATGGAATTCCTCATTTCCACCTGTTTGTTTCTGTAGTCTTAGCACATTGTATGGGCCACATTTTAAAGAGTCTCTAACAATAGAAACGCAATTATGTGTAATTTCTATAAATGTAGGGAGCACAAGTTCTGAACATGCAGTATTCATAACAAGCTCATTTGGTTCTTGGTTCTCTGGGAGGTAAAACATCACAAAAACACACTAGTTGAGGAAATGGGGATGATATCCAAACCAACCAGGATGGCAGTTTTGGCCCTTAAAGTGTGCGAAGACCTAGTGGTGAGTAAGTAAGCCTGCCTGGTAACAGCTTCACTGGATGACCTGCAGGCTGCAGTGTTTTCTGATCTGACTGCTCCCCCTAGCTGTAACACATTAAATAACACTGGCTTCATTTGTTTTGAATCTGCATTGTGTCCAGTATTTACATTACATTTTAAACACACATTTGTTGATACATTTAGAGAAACCCAGAAGAATGTTTTGGACATTGCAAGCTTGTGCAGATCTTCTTCTCTCATGAAAACAGAAGTCAACAATAATCCGTAAATAGATCCTTTATCACAGGCTGGAAACCCTACTGTGCATCACAACTCACGGGAAATTCTTCACGTACAAGTCTGATATACGGATAAATCAAAATACTAGAAAATAAATAATACAATACTATTCTGGTAAATATGTGACACAGTAATTGCAACTGTTATCAACCTGTTATTATGACCTGTGAATCTGCAAATAAACAAAAAGGAAAAAATGCTCATCACTTTCAAATATGTTACTTTAGGTGTAATAAAATCTTGTTAAAAGAATAGTTTGACATTTTGGGACATAAGCTTGTTACACTAATAGAAGTGTAGAATAGGCCAGGTAGTCCGTTAAATATTATTTGGTTGGCAATATGCCTACTGATAACAATAATTATCGTCTCAGGTGGAAAAATGTCCCAGTTACAACAAATAAAACCCTTGTAGGTTAACCTACATGTTAACAGAACATAGGCTATGGTTTTGGAAATTCTAACTGAATAAAAAAATACCGCTGGTAATGCTTCTGTCTCACTTTTCGATATCAAAGATAATTTAAAAATCGTCCCAATTGTGCATTTTGTAGTTATGGAAACTGGATTTTTTGTGTTAGACTCCCTATATGGAAATCCATAATAAAGAAACAACACAAAATCCTATCTTGTGGACAAATTTAAATGGAAAACACCTCTATTTCCATTTTTAAAATGTTGTTACACACATTGATAATTTAAATAAAGCCCAGTTTTTCATTTTCAGCAGCAGGGTGGCTGCTGCAGGGGTGCTGTGGACGGGCCACCCCAAGACATACTTGCCTGGTACGATCTTGTTATACGTTTTTATCAAAATAAATAAATAAATAGAGCCAAAAGAGTGAAATGTACACAGAAAGATCTGCAACTAAGGTTTTTTTAAAAATGTTGATTCCTGTGCCAAAGTAAACGGCAACATTTGTCACAACCTTTGCTTTTCATATTTTTGTTCCATCCTGGTATAAAACTGAAATCCCTATGGACACTTTCGTTTGTCAAATCGAGATATTTTTCACTTTAAGCACACGGCACTCTAAAAGGTGCACGCACAAACTGTGTACGCCGCTCACGTTCTCCAACATTCGCCACCTTTGTCTCAAATAAAACCAGAGAACCCTGCTCTTGTATATGGTTTCATGTCAATACCACCGATGAGGTTTGATATTCAATACCAGCACTTATTTTGGAACCTTCTCATGTTGAATTAAGTCTTCTGTGTTCATGTTTCTGCGTGTTGTTCACCTGAAGCAGCGTCTGTGCGATCTCTGGGTTCTCCGGGCTGTCAAAATGCAGCATCTGGGACCCCAGACCGTAGTAGTAGGGCCCCATCTTATGCAGGTCCACCACATTGGGGTCGGCATTGAACACAGTCCTCCAGCCTTCTCTGTACACCTTTGGAAGCTCGACTGACAACACTCTCCTCTTCTTCTCGTACAGACCCTTGGACAGCCACAGAGGGAGCTCCATCTTTGTACCCTAAGATAAAGGAAACAGACTTCAGAGTTGAAGTCATTGTCAAGACCCCTGCTCTCTGGGGTCCACACTGTAGGTTTATGAGACGGTGCAAGGCATAGGTTTGAATTTCCTGGGTCTCATCTGACAGTAGAACTTTGATGTGAAATGCTCTTAATTCAATAACTCTTTTTTCACACCCATAGCAGCAAAAGTACAGCTGTTATAAATAACAGTAATGATGGCTCTGTTCTGGTCAAGTGTCCCAGTAAGTGACCCTGATGCTAAAACAGCTAAATGGAACTTAGCCATCATCCATTTTGCTATTTACACCTGTGCTTTTCCTACTGTGACATTGGAAGAGATCTCTTCTGTGAAAAGGGCCTATTCCCTCTAACTAAATCTAAAAGACATAAATAACGGCACTCCCTCAGAAGATAATTAGTGATGTATGTAGCATGATTTTATTCTTAATTGTAATATTGTATATTAATAATTGTATACACTATGATTTTCTATTGTGAATCTACAGTATTCCGTACACACACGACTGTACGTCTACACATCTACTGCATGTCTGTCCGTCCTGGGAGAGGGATCCCTGCTCTGCTTCCTGACATTTCTTCCATTTTTTCCCTGTTAAAAGGGTTTCTTGGAGAGTTTTTCCTCATTTGAATCAAGGCTCTGAGGACTGAGGGTGCTGTATAGCTGTACAGATGGTAAAGCCCCTTGAGGCAAATTGTGCTTTGTGATATTGGGCTATTTAAATAAAATTGACTTTACTTCTTTAACTCTTATTTTAGTTTAAATTATAATGTTAGGGCTCCAGGGCAAGTGTTGTGTATCATTGCATAACCATAAAAACATTTCATTATGGTAAAATATTTAAATTTCACTGCTGGGTCCTGAGTAACTTACAGTATCCACAATGAACTGTGACTTAATGTCATTATATTGATGTGAGTGTTGTTACCTTTTAATATATAGTTTTTATATTATTGGTTTTATGTCATTGACCATTGATTGTTGCTGTTCATTGTCATAAGTGTACCGCTCTGCTGGTGACTTGTGTTAACGCCTGCATGCAAACAAAATTTCCTCCGGATCAGTAATAAAGTTTACGTTTTGGTATGTAGCAAATATGCCGAATTGTAAAGTGGGTCTTGTTTATTCTTTAGCAATTTTCTACCACATATTTGCAAATGACAGTGCAGCAAGGTAAGAATAAAATGAGGTTTGGCTTCACTTTCTTTAACAAAAAGACTTGTATGTGGGCTACTTTTAGGTGTGTTTCTGATAGACACTTAAAGTAGTAGTTAACTCTAAATAAATACATTAACATTGTATCACGACGTTTCATACATGTTCCTTTAGTAACTTTACCGACCTCCGGTATGTCCTGTGTGTCACTCGACTTCTCCAGGAATCCCAGCCGGGGAAAAGTGCACTCTGTCCGTATGGGAAGTCTCTCATGAGAGAGCAAAATATCGTCGAGAGACAGGAAGTTCTCCTCCATCCCCACACCCGCTGGTACAGACAGGTAAGACTGTGCATCCATGTTGTGCCTGAATGAGGCCAAACGTTGCTTTATACCAAATATATTTACTGAAATACTGGGTAGAAATCTCTACTCTCGTGTTTACAACTCGTCTTCCTTGCTGTTTTGGCGCGAAGACCTGTTGACCAATCAGAGCAATGCTGTGAGGTCAAGACCAGAGCAATCGATTCAATCTGAGTCGAACTGACTCAAAATGATCCGTTGTCTATGCCTTTTATGAAGTTTTTTCTGCTTTATATTTTAAAGGTTGCTTTTTTGTTACGTTTTCTTAAAGATATTTTGAATTTACTATATTGAAGTGGTTTCCAAAAGTTAAATTAATTACAAAATTATATATATTTTCTTTTGCCATAACAAGTCAGGCGCAATTACGGATTTAACCATTAGAGGTCAGAATATTACCATGACAAATTTAAAGTCCCCTTGTGTCCTGAAGTAAGACTTTTTAGCAGTCATGATGATGATGAGAATAATAATAATACTCAAAGAAGAAAATAATGACAAGAACTTCAAACAAGCACTGGCAACAAGCACTTGAATTTCCATTAAATTAAACTGGAAATAGAAGTGAAACAAATTAGCATGCTACATGCATCTCTTTTGCTGTATCACACTCTCCGTCTCTCCTGATCATATTTATCAGTTGATAAATTAAAAATGACAGCTAGTCCATACTGTAATCTTGTTTTTTCCCCATCTGTTAGAGTACCATCACTTTACAAACCTAGACAACAGGAAGAACCGGTCAGTCATCTTTCTCATTTCGACATTTTTAATATTATAGATTATTATATATGTCATTATTATTACTCATCCCACAGATTGCACATCAAAGTCATCAGACATGTTAGTCGGAGCCCCAGAAAGCAGGCAGCCATTCACATCCTCAGAAAGTAAAATAAGTCATGAACTAAAAGAGGTCAAATTAAATAATGCCATAGTGAATGAATGTATTGTATTCTTGTAGCTGTGTTTCCGAGCCGAGTGGGCAGGCAGGTGGTACAGTGGGCCTACTGTCGACTGTAGCAACAGCAGTCTGAGAGACTCATTAGGTATTTTCACTCTGCAAATCAGACTAAAGCACACGTCATTTCCCAAAGAGATCATCCCCCTCCATTAGCTGCGGGCCATGATATACAGGGAACATTGTGTGTCACACAAATAGGCAATGAGGTTAGCAGTCACCATTATTATTTGGCTTCTTTATGGCCCACTGTTACCACGATGTTGGTCCCCATCATTGCTGAAGTTAGCACTGCCCTCTGTCTCGAATCCTCCAATGTGTCATGACCTAATAAGGAACAGGGATGATCTCAGCACTAACAGGCTTGTAACACTTTATTTGAAGTGGCGCTCACGAGGCATTATAACCACATTATGATAACAAGTGTGCTTTAACATTAGATGTGATACAATAAGGAAAAAAACTCTAGTGGGACTGGTTGCTAACTTTGTCAGTGGTTTGGTGCTGGGCAGGTAGCGTAGGGTGGGTTTTTCTTAAAGCTTGCGAGTCGGCGGATAATTCTTTGTGGGTTCAGCACTATGAGCGACGCCTTTCGCATTACACTTCGTCATTTAATCCATTGTTTATCTAATAATTTTGACTAGAGCAGCTTTAAGCTAACATACAGTGGTGTGTACGCTTACAGTCCTTGTAATGCCTCGTAATGCACTTCAAAGAAAGTTTATGAAAAGGCTCTCATGATAAAGGTCCCCAAAATGGACTTTACTGACTTTAACATCCATCTTTTACAGGAAATGTAAAAGATGTGCAGTATGAGTAGAGAGCAGCCCGTGCTGTGTAAATGGTTAACTCCCAAGTTATCACATCTGAGGCAGTTTTCCTGTCAGCTTCAGAGCACTACAGAGGCCCTTTTGGGAGTTGACTGCATTCAATTGTGTTAAATCTGTTACTGTAACAGCTATAAAGGTGACTACAGAGCAATAAAAGCAAGGGGTGACAACTTCACCACCCATTATTTTACTTTAGTACAAAGTTATACCACAAGAATCAGAATGATTGATCGATTAAAAAGATCCAAATATAGTGTGGATGACTGCCAGACACCTCTGTTTCCACACATACAAACACACATAAACACACTTACAAGGGTATTGTCTGGATTCCTCAAGTTACACCCCAAACAAGATATTAGATCATGTACCATCTGTTGGTAAAAAAGAAAGACAGTCATAGTGCTCTGAAGCTGTTGGGGAACTCTCAGCTCTGATCAGTGATTTCCTGCCAACATTCAAGATTTGGTCTGAAAGTTCCCCCGAAAGCTGGGTTTCCCTGAAAGCATCTTAGCAGTAAGTCCAACTTTTACACACTGACTTACAACAGTGGGACAGTAGTCGAGGGTTTAAGAGTTGGGACCAACGTGTCCTTTTGTTGTGACTGTTTCAACATTATTTATCACAGAGAGAAGAACTGTTTGAGGAAGAATCCACACTTGAATGTTTCAGCAGCAGGTTGTCATGTACTTGTGATGCATTTACAGCTCAAATTTAATGTTGGGTATATTCTCTTCCCCCGGGAATCTCTTCCTGTTGATAGCTAGCCGAACATTTTAATTTGTTTTTAATTTTCAGAATCAACGGTACAAGCTTGTGTACATGAATACATGAGGAGAAACATCAACTACAACTCCTAAGGTATATTTTGGTACGAAACATCAAATCACCCAGTTTAACACATTTACTACATACTGTGTCTAATAGGTTGGCAATAATCTCAAGATTAAGATGTTTGATGGGAAACCCAGTGCTGTTCAGTTTGTATGAATTGTATCAAGGGTCACAGAATGAAAGTTGAAAATAGAGTCTGTCATCTAGCACAATTTATTCCACCATTTGTTTACAGTAGCTTTGTAAATGCAGTTTGTTTGTATGTTGATTTGTAGTAGTCTTCGTACATCAGCTCTTGGCAATCTGAAGAGTGAGTAACAGCTCACATGATTGGAATATTAAACAAATATTGTTAAATATGAACAAATGAATAAATAAGCCCCGTTCAGTGGATCCACAGTGGGACTACAGAGTCCTTTTTCGGGTCTGAGTGGCTCACATCTCCAGTCACAGTCAGCCAGACCTACTCTAGCAGAAACACAATGTGGGGGACCGACAGTAGCATAGACCAAGAGGCGCCCTTTGAATCACACACTCAAACACACATGCACAAACAGTCATATGCACAGAGACACGCACGCGCTCTCACACTTGAGGCTCTCACGAGAAAATGACTAATCATGATCACATGAAAAATCTGGCAGATCTAAAAAGAAAGAACTGAGAGAGGTTACATGTGTAATTTACAATATGTCATGTCGCTCCTCTGTAGCTGTAAACATCAGCAAAGTAAAGGGAGGACTGCCAGTCACACACACAGGGGACATGGACATCTAGACTGTAAACATTTCAATACACAGACACACACAGCACTGTCCCAGTCAGCCCTCTACACTGACCTTTCACGCTGTCTTTCTCTCTCTCTCTCTCTCTCTCTCTCTCTCTCTCTCTCTCTCTCTCTCTCTCTCTCACACACACACACACACACACACACTAGGCTTCAGCAAAAGCTATATTGTCACAGTTCCAAGTTCACACACACACGCACACGCACACATGCACATAGTGTACATACACATACCGGGTGAAGCCTGACACTGGGGTATTACAAACACACACACACACACACACACACACACACACACACACACACACACACACGTTACACAGTAGGAGCTTAAACTACATTGCTGGCCCCTTCCTCCCTCCCAACCAGAACTGAGCATGGTCAGACTGCTCCTCTCCACCCCCAGTGCATCTATAGATTACCCCCTTCCATCCTGTACATACAAGACAAGCTGACATCCCAGTTTTTTGTTGTTTTTTTTTAACCCTCCATCCTTCCCTGCCTGCCCAGATGTGCACAAATCAAATCTAAGAAGCATTCTGGGGACTTTTTGATTTGATCATTATGAGTCAAATTGGCAAGGAAGGGCACAGAACTGAGGCAGGAACTATGAGAAAGAAGCACACCGGGACCCAGTCTGTAATGAGAGGACGTCGCCAAGTTGGAGTCCTGTTGTGAGATGAGAGGCCCGCCAAATAATGTACAAGTCGGTTTCTCAAAGCAAGCTTCTGCAACTCTACAATCCCTCATTCATTGGTTTCCTCCTCCTCCTCCTCGTCCCTCTCATTCCTCGTCGTCTTCCTTCTTCCTTGTGTGGTTTCCTTCCTCTTCCCTCCTGCCCCCTCCCTGCTCTGCTTCCTCTCCTCTCCCCAGTTAAGGCCATGGGAGGGCTGGACACTAATGACTGACAGGCCTGAATCCAGATACAAGATGGAAGGCCAGCTGCTGGAGGCCTGTGAGGACCTGAGCACATCGGGGAGGCAACTGGCCGCTTGAGTTAGATGGCGAGTTGAGGCAGATGAAGCCCTTTAATGGACTATGTCAGCCTGGAGAAGTGGATGGGGAGGGATGGAAGGGCAGGCAGGGGGTTTGTAAGCAGTCTCTTCAGCAGACGTTAAATAGAGGGCTGGGGAGGGGTGCGGCTTTAATGTACAATGGTTTGACAGTTACATTTTTTTGGTTCAGTTCACGAGGAATAATTATCTTGGTTAGGATGATGGATTCTGTCAGAATAAGTATGTGTTGATCGCTTTGATTGTTTCAATAGATTTGGTTGCGTCTGTGTCCAGATATCCATGGCAGGACCACGAGATGTCCTGGAGACAGAGAGAGAGAGAGAGTGGGAAAAATAATGCATGTAGTTATATATGATTTATTAAGCAGAAAAATTGTTTTAGTGGCTTAGATGACAATTTGTGTAACTTTACAGACACACTCTGTATATGAGTGTAAGAGTGTACTATAGAAAAAGGCATTCAAATGATTTCACCAATGTTGAGTATCTTTAACCCTAATATTACTCCAAGAATTGTATGTCATTTTTAGCCATGCTAGCAGCTTGGTTTGGTCTGTTGGTCAGTTGTCCAGACTGAAACTACTGGATTGCCATGAAATTCTGTATGCACATTCATGGTCCCCAGAGGATGAAGTTTACTGACTTTGTTGATCCCTGACTGTACTCATCTAGAGCCACCATGAGTTTAACATTTTTGGGTTTTAGTCTAAATATCTCAACAATTCTTGGATGGATTGCCATAAAATTTTATACACACAGTCATAGTGCTCGGAGGATGAATCCTAATGGAGATGCTGACATTTCCCCTTGCACCATCACTAGGTCAAAACTTTTACTTATCCTGTAAAATATGTCGCCTACTGGTTGGATTACCACAAAATTGCACAACACTTATCTGTAACAGTAGTAACACTGGCTTAGACATTACTGCCATCTTGCTGCCTCTATTAGCCACTGTACTGATTTTTAATTCCCAAAACAAACAAAGTATTTCTATATTTATAAAATGTAACCTTTTTAACTGTATGTTTTAGTTATATGAATATGAATTACTGTATTAATGAACTAAATATCCAACATGAAATGTAATAACTTTGGTGATGCCTTAACCTTTCATCTAGCGCCATCATCAGGCCAAACTTTATTGTATTTAATACTTTGGTTTATGACCAAATATCTGCAAATCTAATGATATAACCTGCAGGCACAGTTGAATTTGCTAGCCAACCTTTGCTAATTAGCAAATGTTAGCATGCTAACACACAAATATAAGATGGTGAAGATGGTACATGTTACATACCTGGCTAACATCAGCATGTTAGCATGGTGATTATGCGCATGCTAGCATGCTAACGTTAGCATTTGTCTCAAAGCACTTCTTTGTACAGCCTCACAAAGCCACTAGCATGGCTGTAGACAAGACTTAGTTACAGTATTTTTTTTGTTTTTGTTTTATTGTAGCTGGTTTACTTAGTTTTGTGCCACATAAAGCACTGCTAGCTTGGCTTTTGAAAGGTGCTATACAAATAAGATTATTAACATTTTTCATCTTCAAATTCTAAAACTTGTTTGGTTATGTTTACGGTAAGAATTATAATTTCTTATCATTTATCATTTCTACAATGAATTTGTATCCAGTCAAATGCATCAAATCCATCATATTAATGGAGGAAGACAGTGAATGGACCACATCTGAATTTTAATACAAAACCAATATGAGCTTCTATGTTATTTGGCTATAATTAGCATTCAGACAGTGGAGTGCATGTGCTGTGTGTCTCACCTTGAACAGTATTCGTAATGGGCCTGGTGGTCATTCAGTCAGAGGGGTGTTCGGGGCAGGACCGATTGATCTCAAACCATGAGTCTATACAGCTGCAGATACACATAGACACACAGGCATTAAGTTATTTTGTCAAATGACAAGTCTATACAATACAGCTGCAAATACAGAGGACATGTAGGACAAATACTTGAGCTATGCGTAACAATAAAACTAGAAATCTGAAAATGCAAGAGAGATCATAAGATAATAACTGAAGTATACTGTAGTCTTAAATGTATTCAATACCACAGAGGATTGTTGCTAAAGTAACACGTAGGCTTGTTGGAAGGCCTCCATGCGCTCCCACATTAGCAGAACATACACAATATACAATATATAAATGTGACCTGGAGGGAAACATAACAGCTGTAGTACAGCAAACTCACATTATTTTGCATTATTTTACACTTCACATTCTCACTACGTTTTATGGAACCATTTACCATTTAACCTCACCTCTCTGTTAGTATTTGTGGATGGTAGAAGAAGATCCTTTACTTAAATGAAAGCAGCAATTTAAATCAAAGTAGCAATACCACAATGTAGAAATATCCCATTACAAGTATGTCTTGCATTGAAAATGTTACGTGAGTAAAACTACAGAAGTATAATCAGCAAAATGTACTTAAATATCGAAAAAATAGTACTTATTGTCCAAAATAGCTCCATCAGAGTGTCATATTGTTAAATATAAGACATTAAAGCAGTATTTTACATTTTTCTTGTAAGCTGTTGAAGGGGAGCTCATCATACTTCTATATTGTTGGGTGTTTTTATGTAAAACAGTAATAAAAATACCAATTTTAAAAGCTGACCATATTTTTTGCATGTAAAATCTTTATCTGCAATGTAACTAACAACATGTAGAGCTGACCGATAAATGGGGTTTAGTAAAAAATAATAAATCTTACATTTATACATTTTACTATAATATTTCCCCAAGCAGTGTGGTGAAGTAGAACTATAAAGTAGCATATAATAAAAACACTCAAGTACTTCACAGTTGTACTATGGATGTGACTTTTCAACCAAAATTATTTTTTAAGGCAGATAAAACCACCCAAAATTTTTGGAAGAACCTTTATTGACCTCATTTACACTGGAACCCATGATACTAATGTTAATGTTAATGTAAATGCTGTCATGTGTGAAATCCTTGTAGTTTAGCAAAAAGTACTAAATGTCTCTAAATGTAAAATTTAGTCAAGTAGAAATATAAAATAAAAATATTCATGTAAAATATCTAAAAACAGTACTATGGCTGTGACTTTTTCAACTAATAAAGGTTTTTAAGGCAGATCAATGTATCCTCTAAAAGCCACATTTACACTGAAATCCAGAATTACTAATGCTAATATTATGCAAATACAAATTATAACATAATCATTCATACATGTGTGGAATTGGACTTGTCAGATACGCTTGCTTTAGTAAAAAGTATATAATTTCCTTCTGAAATGTAGAGATTCAAATATAAAGTAGCAAAGTAAAGTACATAAAAATTGTATAACGGATGTGGCATTTCAACCAACATGAGTTTTAAAAGCAGATAACATTTTTTAGAAGAACCTCTGCAACCTCATTTACATTGAAATCAAGGACATTACTGTAATGCTGGGTTTCAAATACTAATTCTAATAACAACATATCCACATCATACACATACATCAATCAACATTACTGTGCAGAGTAACGACTGTCAGGTACATGTAGTTCAGTAAAACTAAAGTACATTATATTCCTCTGAAATGTAGAAATAGAAATGTAAAGCAGCATCAAATGAAAATACTCGCGCAAAGTACCTAAAAATTGTACTATGGATGTGACTGTGATTTCAAGGCAAGTACGTTTTAGTACAGTATTTGAGTGATTATACTGCCCATAAACCTTAACTTAAGTTTACACTAATTCAGGCGATAACAGACGATTGTAGGAGCAAACAGCCTAACAAAAAATATAAAAAATCTTTTTTAGTGTATTTGTGCCTTTCGCTAAGAACCAATGGGAGAAATAAACTGAAGAAGCAACATCCTGTTTGTGACAGGAAGCACTAGGGCTGATGGGTAATGGCCACTCGGCTAAAAGACTTTTGAGAAACACTAGCAGCTATCAGTTGTCTGCAGCCTGCTCTCACTTGTTTATGGTAATTATCCAAAGGTGTCATAGTTAATCTGACAGTGATATATCGATGGTTAGAAATGCTACACGCAGCACCTTTAATGTCCAATGATATAATATGAATAACCTCTAAATCAAAGGCAACAAGTACTGTCCATATTTAAGGAATGTTTTTATTGGAGTGCAGTAAGTGGATTTAATTAGAAGAAGTGCACAATTATATAATGGGCAGTGATTCAAATCTCTCAGTTTGTGTGTGTGTGTGTGTGTGTGTGTGTGTGTGTGTGTGTGTGTATCACCTTTTGTGGTAGATGCAGAGGCAAGGCAGTCTGGCTATGGTGTCCCCTTGCTGCAGTTCCTCTAGACAGATCACACACTCACCGGCATCCCTCGCCAACACATCATCTAAAGTGGCAAACACACACACAGGGCAGAACGTGTATCAGTATTCACCAAAGACAGCGACAATTTCAGACTCCGGCAGCATATCAAACACAGCAGAGAGCAGTAAGGAGACCAGGCTGCTGCATTACACACAGTAGATATAGCAGCTAGTTTCTGCTTGCACCGATGGAAATGCACAAGGAGTTTCAAGATGAATTAGGAGCCTCGAGTCTGTTCCCACTATAGCAAAATAACAGCGTCCATCATATGGAAATTCACCAGTGAATATTTTTATTTCAACCCATCTACTTACTGTAATGAATGCAGGCTCTTGAAAGTCTTGAATGGTCTATATTTGAAGGCAATGTAAATACAGTTTAAAGAGGCTGAGCCGGGAAGAAAGAAAAACTAAGGCAATTTGGCAAATGTGGTGTTACACTACTGCACTGCAAGTAGATCACATAAAGTTTCATTCACATGTATGTTCACATTTAAAGCCCCTAAACACTTGGCTTATTTATTGGCTTGGCTAACAAATCTTATTTATTAGTATTTCTCTATATAACATTTAGGGCTGCATCTAACGATTTTTGTTTTGTTATTGATTCATCTGCAGATTATTTTCTCAATTAATCAATGAATCTATGATTTAATGAATGAATGATCTATAAAACATTAGAAAACAGTGAAAAATGCCTATCACAATTTCAGTCAGACAATTCACGTTGAAATGTTTATTATAGCAGCAGAACATAGTTAGAGTTTGGCTTCTAGGCTTCGACCGCAGCACTCCCCGCAGATACATATGTTTACATGAGATATTGGGGAGTACCGGTACAGAAAGCATAGCTGCAAGAAGGAATACACTTTATGCATATGGTGTGTAGTCATACCATATTGTGAATAAATGTACCGTACGCAACAAACAAAGCTCTGAACTTGGAACCTGAAATATAGCAGATAAGATAGTACAGCATGTTATTTCTCAACACCCAAATTCACATCTGTGAGGCTACAAAGACTCTGCAGCCTGGCTGCTGCTCCAGTTTGAGCTTGGCTGGTTGGTAAAGCAGAAGCAGAAACCCCAGCTTCTAATCCACAGTGAGTCAATTAAGAGCCAAGCTGGTCGCAGCTTGTCACCAATTATCAGCTTGTTTTCTTTTTTGCATCATCATCTTTGGTGTTGAACTGACTCTGTGTATTTTACTGCTATTTTTGACTGCTATCTTCTCATTGTCTGCTCACTCACGGTAGGTATTCAATTCAATTCAAAATACGTTGTCCTCCCTTAAAGAATTATTTGAGGTAAGCTGGTGTGCAAACATAAAACTGCATTAAAAAACAATTCATTCACACACATAGAAACAATTCAGTGCTGATCAACGGTGTCCAAGACCACAAAGGCACATTTTATCTGTCTATAGACAGAGTAAACTGATCATCCCTTTGAGCGGGGCTATTCACCATCATTATGGCTTCTGGAATAAAACCAAACTTCCTTCTATTTGTTTAACATGTAGGTAATCTAAAACTCATTCCTAATGGCATTAACTTGCAGAAGAACAGGTGTGATAATATAATATGTCATCATATGTTGAGGACATTTAATATTACGTCAGTAAGAGATCCCTGTGAGGTTAATGACACCTTGTAACTGATTTTGACAAAGGGATGTAAACCAGCACCTGAAAAAGAGGTATAGGACATTGTCAGTATTCTATGATCTACTCCCAAGCAGGTTAGTTTAAGTAGGAGGCCATGCATAATTGTCTGTCTTTTGGAAAAACAATTACAGACAATAATTTCCATAGTTTTCATCCTGTGCGGAACGTGGATATCTATACCATATTTCTTTGAGACATTTCACACCAAACTCATTAGGATTCATCTCCTGGGGACCATGAACGTCAGTACAAATTGAATGACAATCCATCCAATTTTTGAGATATTTCAGTCTAGACCAAAGTGGCGGACCAACAGAGCAACATTTCCATCTCTGAAGATTTCACAGTAAACTATGTCATAATTGTATGTAATTGTGAAAAAGGTCAAATAAATGAAAGTACAAAGTCTCATGAAATAGTAGTACTCATGTGACAGAATTTAAGTACAGCACTAGAATAAATGCACTTACTTCACACCTCAACTGGATACATGTTCAATCACTGTTGCACGGCCACATTGCCTTGATACTAAAAAATCCAGTTTTGAGGATGTGCCAGAATGATAGTGGACAATTTTTCCTGTCTGTCAAATGAAATATGAATGCTGTCCAAAAGAGATTGTTCAAGCAAAAGACACTTCTTAAAGCTCGATAGATAGATAGATAGATAGAGGTAGACTGTTAGATGGAATAAGAGACAGAAGACATATTCTCTGACTGCAAATCAGCTTAGTTCCTCAACAAACTCCCATAACCCTGCCTGCCTCTCTCTCCTCTTCTGACCTCCCTCCTATATTCTGTTCTATTGTTCACTGTGGCACATCTCTCTGTCACTCTTGTCCTCTGTCACCCCGCTGAAAACACCCAGCCTCTCTCTGACAGAGTGCTCTGGATTAAATCACAGGACTCTACATACACTGTCTGATAACAATACAGCAGGTCTACTCCTCCTCTTCCTCCTCCTCAAATACCCTTAGCATTCAAATCCAACCTGGAAACACTCAGAGATTAATCAGCCCCCAAAAAGTCTGCATAGTCCTCTAAGAGACACGATTGTTCCCGTTTGACGGTGAGTGCATTAAATCTAAAGTCAACATCTGACCCCAGCTTTAATAATCAAGTGAAGAGGGTTGTTCAAGCTTGTTTCCTTCACCTGTGAAATGTTTAAAAAATGAGGTCATCTGGATAAAGTTAGAGCCCTAACTCATCATAGTACCGCCTCGGCCAAAACTCTCTGCATCGATTGCAGTACAAAATGCAGCTGCAAGGCTTTTAACTGGATCAGATAGGAGCATATCACCATTGTTCCAGCTAATCTCCACTGACTCCCAATGAATTTTAGAGCTGATTATAAGATTTTATTGTTAATTTATAAAGTCTGTCATGACTTTGAAGCTACATTAGGGAGCTTTTAACCCTTTATGTACCAGTGACCCGATATCCAGTTTCCTGGAGCGGAAACTAGGTCATAGCAGTACAACATACTGCACTATGCTAAAGAACAGACTAAAAGTTTAAACACCTGCTAGTGGTCTCTAGTAGCTGCAGAAAGTGTTGAAGAATCTAATTTTGTCTGTCACGCTCTACTGGTGCTGGACAGGTAGTGTGCAGAGGATTTATCAGGGCTTTTTCACTGAAAACAGCGGCATGTTGCTGCTTCAAGTGGCTCTAATGAGAGTGTTGAGAAGTAAAGTGAAAAGTAGGAATTTTCTGCTGAGGAGGACACTAGGGGAACATTTATGGAGTGTTTAACATAAAAAGTGTTCACCCTCTGGGGAGCATGAACATGCTCAGAAAGTTTAATGACAATCTGTCTGTTAGATTTGATCATTTCTTGTGCACAAGTAGACATTTTGGGCTTCTCAAGGCACTTGAGGAAAGGACAGGAGGTCACCAAAGTCATTAGGTTTTACCCTCTGGGAACCATGAATAAATGTCATAGCAATCTGGCAGTAGTTGCCAACATATCCTTCTCTGGACTGGAAGTGTTGGACGGACAAATAGACAGACGGACATTTACATCCTTAGGAATATAACAAATGAGAATATAATTAGAATTTGAAGAAATGGGATGAGGTATATGTAAAACTCTGCATGTGAGCTCTCAGGTCGTGCAGACTTTTCCTGGTCTCTCAATCATCAGCTCTCCTCACTTGCCCCTGCTTCCCTCTTGACTTTCAGCTGTCTCTCTCCGTTGCTGGCTTGCCAACAGACATTTGGCATCCAACACCTTCACATCAATTATGAGTTAGAGCAGTCGCTCTTTGCGTCTCTGAATCACAGCACTCAGTTCCCTCTTTCTTGTCTCTTTCTGTGTCCTCCGGTGACCTGAGCTGCAAGAGGCAAACTGCATGTCACTCACCTTTCTCTTAACATTTCTCTCTCACTCACACACACTCTCTTGCTTTCTGTGTCTCCATATTGCCCTCCTGACTTCTGCGTGCGCATGTGGGTCCCTCTCCCTCTCTGTACGAGGGGCTATATTTAGTGAGAGGCATTAAAATATCATCATGCAAAGTCGAAGTCCAGAAAAGATCCAGTGGTCAGCTCACGTGGAATCAGTGTGCTACCTATCACCCTCACCTGCTTCACACAAGCTCATGCAAAGTACGCCTGCACCAACACATACACAGACACACACAGTGTAGACAAGTAGGCAAGCACAGAGGCACAAATAACACATTTGGTTAGCGTGTTTCCATTTGATTTAGTACATTTAGGTTATACATTTATGAAATTTAAGCTGCAATTTGTGACTCTGCTCATTTGGAGCAGAAAGACGGGACACTTAGTGTCACATATGTGAAGTTATTTCAGCTCGTTGTTATTGATATGCCGCGAAAATGTCAGGAGAGTCTCTCATCTCCTACCTTAAAAAACGTGCTGTTCATTTAACCACAACAGTATTTAACTACATCACACTTCAAGAATGAATAAAATAATACAATTTTAAAAAGTAAAAACCTTATGGATTCAACAAGTGCTCCTAAATGATGGAATAGGTTGTTTGCCAATAACTCCCAAAACAACATATATAGGCGTACCAGAGCTTTGTCGTCATGGTAACAACAATAACACGTGGTTATCGCGGCATGGTCGCAAAACTACTTGGTTAAAAGAACTACGTTAGTTACGTAACTTAAGTTACGTAAGTTCAAATAAGTCAACGTTGACTTTTGGTTTCGCACGGGGCATGAACAGCAGTCTCCTGGGTAAAAGTCCATCTATCCACACTGACCTCCTTCCTACGCAGACTTTGTCGCTCTTTATAGGTGGTATTTTTGGGGAGGACAGCCTCATCATCATTACTACGGCCACTAGAGGTCGCTGCCTATATAAATGTAAATATGGGTTGTAATAATCTGCTGCACAGATGACCTGTACAGCTGTATTTTTGGGGAGGAGAGTCTCTATGGATTTGAACTTTACTGAAATCTCATACTATAATACCTTTTCTCTTGGAACATTTGTGTCATTTAGAGCAGGGGTTTATTACTTAAAGGACAATACCAGTCACTCGGAGTACTCCAGTGATTTTGTAGCACTTCCACAAAGTTGGGGGAAGACTGTAAAAAGTAAAAATCGATGCAGCAGAGGCTGACATATCCTGACCTTTAGTCTCTAGTGTGGCTTCCAAAAGCACTTTATCCTACATTTCCCATATAAGTACATTTTCATGGGAGCTGGAGTTTTTCTGTGCTCACAAAGCAATCATTGTTTAACGTTGTTAAAATCATGAAGGTTTCAATTTCTCTCAGAAAGACTGATGAAATGAATGAATGAGAGATTGAACTGAGTTCCAGAAGCTAGTGGAGCAGACAACTGATTGATTTTCATACCATGGTGAAATTAATAGAAAGCCAGGGCTGACAGGAAGACAAAAATATATGTAAAAATGTTGTATGAACATAAACTAATGGGTTAAAACACTGTAAATGTGCAGCAGACAGGTAGTGCATGACTTAGTACTAATAATTCCATATTGAGAAATGTGACTGTTGGGCTAAACTCCCACAAAGTTAGTCTGGTCCTTTAAGAGTCTGATATATTCCTGCATCTATTGTACAGTAAATGTGTGTATGTGTAATGACCTTGCTCAGAGATGTGCTGATGTGCGACAGTCAGTTGGCCCAGGTGATTGACAATAGACCCCTGAGAATGCTGGGAAACGAGATAAGCTGCAGGCTCGGCCCGTTTTATGGGTCTCAAAAACCCAAGAGGACAGAGAGAGGGAGAGAGAGGGAGAGAGAGGAAAAAGACAGTGAGAAATTACAGAGGGATTACACAGCGGGAACAGAGCCGGACAGACAGACGGACTCACAGAAGAGAGACGGACAGAGGGAGAACGAGAGAGCGTAATTTGCTGGAAATAAAGAGTGACAGGACAGACAGAGCTGTAGAAAAAAATAGAGGAATTATGGGAGCCTTTCTCCTTTTACCCTCTCTCCTCTCATCCGTTATCAGCCATCAGGGTACTCCATCACTCTGGATCCCATCTTCCTTAAGATAGTTTCACTCTCCTCTCTCCGTCTCTGTCACTCAATCTTCTTTCCCCTCACAGTCCGAATTCAGCTGCAGGCTTGAAACTTACATTCTTTTTACTGCACTGGCCTTGCGGGCCTATTTGATGCTATTTGTGGAGCTGTACTTGCCTCCTCTCCCTCCCTCTAACAACTTTACATGATTTCATCTGTACAGTTACATTCTCATCAGAAACACACTGTCCCCCCAGACTCTAATACCCCCATAAGTCCCCCCCCCCAAAAGGGCACTACACGTATATATATTAACGTAAGCTTCAAGACACACTGCATACTGTGAACTTCTGCACATTCCTCAGTTAATATTTTGCACATCCTGCACAAAATGTACAACTCTTCATTTTCATATTATTGTACAGTTTTTTTCTAATTTTACTTTATTTTATTTCTTCACATTTTTTATTGCTAAATTCTCTATTTTACATTTGTATTGTTGACTTGCTTTTTTACAGTACTTGCTTTTTAGTGGCTTTATTTTATATATCTGTATATATTTTTATTTTTCCCTACTATGCTTATTTATGCACCAATACACCAAAGCAAATTCCTTGTATGTGAAAACCTACTTGGCAATAAATCCGATTCTGATTCTATGCATACACACACACACACACACACACACACACACACACACAAACAAACAAACAAACAAACACAGACTTCTACAAGGTGACCTTCAGGCTCCAGATCAGACATAGATGTGCTGCAGTCTTGAGTCAAACAAGTAACTGTCAATCAGCGAGTTGCTATGGGCAATGAACAGACATGGCTGCTGTCAATCACATGTCTCCAAGCAGCCAGGAGTGGCAGCCCAGGCCATAATTAAAAGAGCAGCCTGCTCAAGAAAATAAACAGTAGACTGGAAGGTAGACAGTGTGTCTGCAGCAGTGTTACTGACTCTTTTTTTGCTCTTTATGTACATTTATATTTCACTCGTAAATAGCCCTGAGTATCACTATGGACACAGAGGAACAATAAACATGAATGATGTTAGAACCTCTTTGCAAGTTAGCAACAACTCGCATCATCCCTCCAGGTCTTATTGGTGGTATGACCATTTGGCTTTTAAAAAGGTGAAATGTTTATCTTTATTTTTTATACTAAAGCTACGATGGACCGACTCAACAATTAAAAACAGCAGAAAACTGGATGAAGCATTTAAATACCTCAGTATTATAAATAATATGAATATTTCTTGGGCACTTTATTTTCTATTATCAGGATAAGACCTCATCTACATTTGGAAATGTTTGCATGCTTCAGCCCACAGTAATGTATCCATGCCCTCATGATAATTTGTGGCAATTAGCCTAGCTAGCATTAACAGCCCAAATTACACTAAACTACTGATGAGTTACCAATGATTACAGTAGAATAAAGTAGATTAATTGATAAACCATTTTTTCAAGCAAAAATGGCAAACATTCACTGGTCCCTGCTCTTCCATTGTGATGATTTGCTGCTTTTCTATGCTTTAAATAAATGTAAACTGAATATTTTTGTGTTTCTGACTGTTTTGTTTGGACTCAGACAAAATCCTTAAACGCACAGTATGTAATTTCTGCCGCTAGGGGTCTCTCAATCAAAGCAATAACAAAAGGTGTAGTTTGATGATTTCGAGAAGTAGCGTGGGGTCATGGGAGTTGTTGTCTGCATTGTTAAACAACCACCATTGCCGATGAATACAGTTACTGTAGCTAGCGTTATGTGGTGAATTCAGTTGTGGGGTAGCCCAGTGCTGTTATCCGTGGTCAAAACAATCATACAAAAAATAACTTTATGAGTGTGTTGGCGTTGTAACGGTATAACGTTACCGTACGCAATGGCTGTGAAGAGATCTCTTCCTAATGCGATTACAATGTAAGTGCTAGCTACCTGACTACATCAGCTATACTGATGAATTAGTGGTAATATTAGTTAAAATGTTTTCATGTACATGCTGTATCACAAAACACTCCTTGTATGATGCTAGTGGTGTTAGCGTTAGCATGGAGCACAACAGCCAGAGATCCAATGATCTACCAGGGAAACTGATGATTTTGGCATCTCATTGCTCATTGGTTGATTGACCAATGGGACAAATTCCCAAAAGTTTGCAGTATTCCTTTAGGATTCACCACAACTAATAGCAGGTATCACTGCCCCAAAACATGAAACACACTTAGGAGTAACAGATTAGTGGTCACGAAATCGAATCAGTCAATTGGTGGTTGAATAACAGGGAGGAAGAGAGAGTGGCAGGATGGAGAGAGAGAGAGAGAGAGAGATGAGCTAACAGAGTAGACAACTACACAGACGATCAATAAAGCACAATAAAAGACCCTGACTTGCCTGGCCCCCATAGCCCTACACTGTTACACACCATGGCTTTTTTTTTTCCACGTGGAAACCCAGTGAGACCAAGCTGAGATTGATCTTAAAGGTTACATACTTTATTTGTATGATGACACACTAAACAATTTAAATATGCTAGTTTACTTTCTAAAATGATACAGCAAGCATCTCAACTCAGACTTTTGGCAAGTTATATGTGTTAAAAGCTTTAGGGTCAGCATATTAAAGTTGTTTTTTTTTCTCTCTTCTTTGGCAGTCATCCCATCTGATTAATTTGTGACATTTTATTGAAGAAAATGTAAAAGGTTAGAGAGAAGTGCTGTAAATTCTTATCTGGAATATGCAGCGATTTGCTTGGTAAAGTTAACTGTGCGGCACTATTCATGCATTCAAATCTACTGTTGTATCATTCTTCAGTTCGTCTTTCTCATCCTCCCAGCCTGAAAACTAGCAGTGGAGTTTCTTGTGTTGATTGTCTCTGTATTTGCACCAATTGCTGTGGGGGTGTTTTTTTTTGGAGGGAGTTTCTTTAGGTGGCATTCAGCCACGATGTCTGTCACTAATTATGGTATGAATCCAGTCATTTTATTTATTCCATCAAATCTGTAATATAGAACTTTCTTGTGTGCCAGAGGATTTTTCTATGGCTTGTGTTAAAGAGAAGAGGTCATCACCCTCTATCCAAGTTAGTTTCTTTTCCACTAGCCTCAGCCCCACAACCTCTAAGTGATTGAGACTTTGATGGGGTTGTCTGGTTAAAATGACAAAAGTGCTCCAATTTGTACAGTGGATATAGTAATGTATCTTAACAGCAGAGTCATACCTCTATTTCAGCTTTTAAGAAAGAGAAGGAAACTCGGTATGAAAAAGATCCTTTCAGAGCTGAAAGATAATGTCAGTGGCTTGAGTTAGACCTGTAGCTTGCTGCTCCACTAGAATGAATACAAAATGCTAAAAAAACACAGACATAATGGCCTCAGATGGGGCCAGTAACATCTTGTGAAACCAAAGAGGTTACATGTTACAGCAAGGGCTGATTGCTGTTAGGGGATTTAGCAGCCTCAGTTAAGTTTGTATTTTCAAGAGTGCATGACTGAATATGTCAGCTTGTGTCATTTCTCATTTCTATGAATTTTTATGATTTTCCTCATTTCCCCTCATTCATATTTATCATGTTTTGGAAGGACTAGCTTGACGACACGCGTCAGTCGGTAGACCCACCCACCCTGTCATGAATATCTATCAGCACAGCAGCAGTGACAGGAGACTCTGGCACAATATTGGGAAGACCAATAAACATGATAAAAGTACATAATCTTGAAAAACCGAGGCCAAAATCTGTTTGGTATTTACAGGCACACGAGTTAGCCTGGCTTTTTCCATCCAAGTATCAAATCTACAGTAGCCTCCTGTCGTATAAAGAAAAGGTTAACTACAGAAAGAGTCAAAGGTGTCCCTTACCATTGTAGGAGAGGCGAGGCTTGCTTAGACACATGATGAAGTGAACTTCCATTTCACTGGACGCCACAGACTTGGAGCAGACAGGACACTTGAATCCTAAGAAGAACAGCAGAACAGATCAGTAAAAAAAATAAATATATAAACATACCTCTGAAATAAACAAGCTTCATCATAATCAGTGTTTGTATAGCCCCTTTAACCCAGTTGACAGCCAATAACATCATTACAAAGCATATTCCAAAGAAGGAGGTAATGGGCATTTTTTAGAAGTCTTTACATAAAAGAAAGGCGAATAATGTATTTCAGATTGAAATGATGGTTCACATTTATCTTCTAAGGTGATGATGAAGTCTAGGAGCCCTGATGATAAATTACCCATCAGCAGACCACTTAAGTGTTGCTGTTTCCTCAGGGCCCCTGGGTCCCATCTAATGACAAACCATGACAAACTAGGTGTGGATGCCGTGCCACATCTCGCTGTGATATAAAGCACAGGGCTGCCCGGACAAAACAGTCCCCTTTGATTCTCTAAGAAAGCCACGTTCATGTCAAATTCTGAAATGCATAACAGATAAGAAAATCCATTGTGAACCAAATATCTAAAGAAAAATGCACATGTGGAGTATTTGAGGCATTAAATCATTTTACTCATTTGTCCATTCATCTGAAAAAGCTATTGAACCAGTAAGGATTCTAGTTTCTGCATTTTATACAAGCAACGGTAAAGCAAGGTCAGCACAATGATAAAGTAATACAATATAGTACAATGAAACTAACCACTGTGACAAGCAACTACTTTTGAATGGAAATCATTCCCCTTAAATGTGGTGTGTGTGCTTATAGACCTGTGTGTTTCCATTTTGCTTGTTACAGCTAGTTTGTTAGGTAGTACAGTGTTGTTGTTGATGTTAATTGATACACTAGTTATATTTAAGTACTTATACCTTACTTGTTCCTTGCTGATCCGCGGCAGAGGGGTTTATTCGGCAAAGTCTGTGTAGGGAGGAGGCTGGGGTGGATGAATGGGTCTGTTCGTCTGCCGTGTCCAACACCCAACGTTGTTGTTTTTTTTTAAAGCATGACCGCGATCATTCCCTAACCTACTACGTGGTTATTATTGTAACCTTGATGACAAAGCTCTGCTAACTTTAGTCAATAGCCGTGTTTCCATAAACGTATTTTTATGCATCATTTTGAAGTAGGCTATCGCATTAGAAAAGCTGTATGGAAACGGCAAAATTCGCAAAAACTTCCTCAATTGCGCAAAAACATTTTCACGCTCACTTGAGGTGGTTTTGCCTTGGAAATATGGAAACACATTTGCCGAATAAGTTCTGACGTAGCGAATGTTTAACTCACATGACTGATAAGCTGTTTCCGCTCAACTGTTCGACATGAATTAGTCTTTGTCTCCAGACAGCATGAAACATGGCCAACACTAGCTGACATGAAAGAACAATTCAAACTTGCCCAATAGTGTAGCCTACACCACCAACTGATGAAACTACGCTTTGCAACGTCCTTAGTGTATTTGCTCCAAACCAGCGGAAATACGCCTAATTTGCATTTCTTTTTTGCAACATTTCAAAAGTTTGGTTAAAATTCGCTTGACAGTAAATGAAGACACAGCTATTGTAACCCCCAGCCTTAAACCTAACTAAATCGTTTTGTGCCTAAACCTTAACTATAGCGTTGTCACACCATAAAACAGATTCATTTTTCAACAGTGATTTCTAACGCGTTTGGAAGGCACAAACAATGTCATCCTGCTGATAGAGGCGTCAGATAAGAAAAGGCTTCTATGTGTAGTTCTAGAGGACAAACAACAAACGGTTTTGTCTGCCCACTTTTATCCTCTCACACACATTTTCATACACTACATCCCTTGGTTGTTTCCTAATGTTGGAGCCGTCTCAGTAGCCCCTTCCTGTGCTGCTGAGACCCATTAGGTCTAACTGTATTAGTTTAACACATAACAGATAATTAGATCAACCACTGGGCCACATGAGCCGAGTTTGTACACAGCTGAACGCAGACGCGACTGCTCTTGTGATGCAGGAGACTTCTTTATCAACCTCGATACACCGATGCCCTCATATATAGAAGTGTCTTTTATCAGAACTTTTTGGTTTGCACTGATTAGATTAAAGATTTTATGGGAGGTAACTATCTCTGGTGACAAAGCCATAGTCTTGTAGCGATTACAGCATCTGCTCTGAACAGACAGAGATCTTATATGTGCTACAATCATGTGGTGGCATAATGAGATTTATGTAATCAGCAGCATTGCCAGGAGGCTTTCCTTTGGGGTCTTTAGTTTTACCTTTTTGTTTTATCTCTCTGGGGATTTTTTTCTTTTTAACTGGGGATGTTATTGGGAGTTTTTCCTTGCACACTTTGCAGTTCTCAGTTTGGTGCTGCTACGTACTCCTGACAGTACTAGATAGGTTTGCTAATTGTTTGTTTCGTCCTATTGTTTTTCTTTTCTCTCTGTTAATGTCTCCTTTCTCTCTTTTTTTCTTCTTTTCCTTCAACACTTCCTTTAACACTTGCAATAAAAGGCTTCACAAAGAGATGTGCTTGAACTTAAAGGGCTACACCAGTGATTTAGTATTGCACTTCCATAAAGTTGGGGAACATCCAAGAGACAGATTAAAAAGAGAAAGGTCAAAACCTGTTACATATGTGGCACGTATTTGTCTGACACAATCAGCTGTTCATCTTAGAAATGTTGCACTTCACAAAAAAAAGCTTCAGAATACGGAGGTACAGTAGTTTGACAGTTTGTTAGGTAACACACACAGACAAATTCAGTACACACAGACACCCACCCCACACACACACACACACGGCAGCTGACCCACTTTTCCCTTGGCTGCTATTTTCAGATGCTCCATCGGGACGAGCAGAGAGAGAGATGGAGGAAATTAGTGAAAAAGAGCTGCAGAAGGAAGGTGAGAGAGTTGAGGAGAAATGAAGGGTTATGATACATGGTCCAGCAGGACTCTAGCTGTGCAGTCAGGGAGGTGTGTGTGTGTGTGTGTGTGTGTGTGCGCGTGCATTTGCCTTCAACTCAGCTAAGCACCACAAATCCTTGCAGACTTTTCATATTCAAGGAGCGCATAAGGTCAGATAGGGACAAAAATAAATCATAGCGCTGGATCATGAATTAATTATAGTGGTGCCTATGTGAGAGTGTGTATGTGTGTGTGCTGTGAGAGAACACAACCATGTGTGTATTTGAGCAACTTGTGCCAATAATCCTGTGCCGTACTGGATGCCGTACACCGTGCTGGATTTTGGTTTATGTCAAATTGGCAGATTTCTCTCAAATATTTTTCTGGACTGCCATCGCTGTGGTCTGCAGGTGTCTGCGCCTTTATGATCAGCAGCCTTGGACGTTTTTTTCCACCGAATGACACAGAGGAGACTGCGAGTCCAGCTTTTGTGCTGCTCTTTGTCATTTAGGCTAATAAAATGAGGATTTTTATATAAAAATCTTACCTCAGGCAGTTTTAATTTGTTAATGTGGGTTTGTACATCTTTTCGGAGTAAAATTCAAGCACGTTTCAAGCACTTTTAAGGTACCTAAACCAAAAATGTCCAGACTCCTGAAGTCTTTATCATCACATCTAAACTCTTACTATAAATGCCAGGAGACAACAAACAAACATGACGACGGGATCGTTTCATTTCAAATATGAAAAGATTTTTGGTTTACATGAAAGATTGTATAGATGAAACACCAGATTATGTTGAAAATCAAGCATTTTTCAAGGAGTATATTCGAAATCAAGCATATTCCTAACCGTGAAAACATATTGTTTAAATTAAGCATTTTCCAAACTTTTAAGATGTACGAACCCTGGTTGCCGTTTTGTATTCGTTGCTATATTTTTTGTTTAACTGCTGACTTGAAACCAAATTTTCCTTGGAGGACATTAAAGCTCTACTTATTCTACCCCGTCCACCCCTTGTCTACACCTCCTTATCATATTTTCCATATAGTAGGGTTAAATCAGGTGAATAGACAGACCTAACCTGCATGTGACTGTGTAAGGAAGGAAGGCCCAAAGAAGAAGAATCCCACACAGGCACAGGGAGAAAACGCAAACTCCACACAGAGAGGCCACAGCCAGCCAGCAGGCTTGAACCCAGAACCAGATCTAAGTCTACAACATACATCTACTTCAATCAGGAATGATGCCAAACGTGAACAAAGATGTTTCATTTTAATAAATCCATAGAATTTGGCACTGACCCTGTTAGATTAGATTATAAGGGTAACTAGACATACAGAACTCTGCCCCAAGGAGCCATAGATGAGGCCTTGACACTGGTGGCTGTGGGCTGTGTTGCCAACATAGCGACTTTCTCGCCAGACTCTGTGACTTTTAAGATCCCTTTTTCAAAAAAGACCTCAACTCCTCTGCCTTAAAGAGAGTTGCCAATATTTGTCAGTGAATGGACAGCAGCAGCACGTTGAGTCGACCAATCAGCAGCCGGACAGAGACGTGAATGAGCTGTGAATGTGCGTACCTGTAACGACAAATCACTGATCCCCATTGTTTGTGCCGGGAACTGACCACATATACCTACGTATAAAGTTTTTGAAATTAGAGGTAGATTTAGATCCCTATTAATGAGATGACGGCAGCTTGAAAAAACAGCTAATAATAAAGCTAGTTAGAGTCAGTTAAGTTTAGCTTCATTCTTTTAAACTTTCATTGTTTAAAATCTTGTATACATCTTAATAATTACATTAGTATAGACAGTATAATACAATAGAGCATTCCATTTTTTATTTTATTATTAGGTTACATTTTAACATACAGTATATTTATGGCAGGTCAAAGATAACATGTTGTTTACCAGACAGAATCACATGTATGTTCACATATCTAGATCCAAAATCAAAAAAAAAAAAAAAAAAAAGAAGCATTAAACCCAAGAAGCTTGTATCGATTAGATTGTCCATGGCCTGATAACACTGTTTAACATGCGCTGCATCAGTCTACACAGTGGTATATGTTAAGCTGGCCAACATCCAAAGTAGCATCACAGCTGTATAAAAGAGTGTGGAGCAGACGAGGACAAAAATAACGACTGTTAATAAGAAAGGATTTAGGTTCTGCAACCTAAATGGCAAATACAAAGAAAAAGAAAAAAAGAAAAACATCCAAACCTTACATACGCCTTATGACAAAGAAATAGAATTACATCAAAATGTTTGAAAGTATAACCTTTCCCAGTAGTATCATGTGCAGTTTTGTACTAGACAGTGGGTAATTTAAGTCTACTGGGGCACAATAACATCCTGTATATCTGCTTCATGTACCCAAGCAAGCATTCAGTCACAGCCAGGCATGTGTGGGCCCATCTAACCACGAACTAAGCCAGAAAATGCAATCAGTACAAACACATTCAGCAGGTTTCTCTCCAGGCTGCTGGGCCAAAACACAGAGGGGCAGAGCTAAAAATTGTTGCTTTAGTTTAAACTAAACTAACTAACTGACCAGTTTCACAGTATGTTATAAAGTAATTTCCCCCAGACTTTTATATTTGTCACAATGTACATCTTTAGATCATCATGAGACAGTCAAACTCTGCACTCACAACCAGACTAATGGATTTAGAGTAAGCAGCTATTCAAGGCTGAAGTCTGTAACTTTGTGAATGCTGTCAGCTTCTCCAGCAGTGAGAGGTTCAAAAATGTTCTATTTTTTTTTTGTTTCACTGCCACTTTTTTTTTTTAGCAGTTTACCGTTCCCTTTTGTTTTCTTGTCTCACCCTTAATTTTCTTGCCAGTTCCTCCTTCTCCTTTCTCATTATTTCCAACAGCTTTTGAGTTGCACCATTGTGCTGCCATTCTCTTGCGATGCGTGTGTCAAGCAGGTGTAAAGTTAGCCTCCATGCTCATTATGTGATTCTGTGTGTGTATTCCTATGCTGTATGTGCAGTTCTGATTCAACCAACATTTTCTGCAGCAGCAGGAATAAAAAAAAAAAATGCAACTTGCATCTTTGATTTCATCCCCATGTGACTCTATTTTCAACCTGATCAGCATTTCTTAAAATTAACCATGGTGAATGTGCCACTTGTGTGCCACTTGCACCGAGTTCAAACCTACACCGTGTCTACACCATAGACTGTATATAAAGATGGACGACCTGTCTCCACTTCCTGCCACTGTACAAAAATGAAGCCAAAATATCCCGGATATGGGCGCTGCCATCTTGCGCTGGTGACGTCATTTGGAGCCAGAGTCTGTGCAGTAGTGATCAGTTTTATTTGAGGTGTACTTTGATTTTTCAGTTTGGTCCATGTCCCATCCGCTAACATGGAGGGGGCGGGGTTTATGACCTATACTGCAGCCAGCCTCCAGGGGGCGATCGAGATGTTTTGGCAGTCATGTCGTCCATCTTTAAATACATCTTTATTCTTCTCACGTAGAAATGAGCTGTTATTAAACATTTACACCCAGTTACTGCCATGTGTAAATATTGCATAGCTAACGGGACAAACTGGCAAAACTAACGCTAATATATGACCCGTTTAGAGTGAAGAGTAAAAGCGCTAATATGGAATATGGTCAACACATCTGACCAGACACTTAATAAAATGCTGTTATCTAATAATGTAAACCAGTAAGATTTTAAATTACATTCCACAAATGTTATGCTAATAACATTTTGCTAACTGGATACTTCCCACTCATGCTGCATGTATACTGGTGACTCTGAAACACATATTTCTTCATGTATGCAGATATAAATGAAAAAGTAATACCCACATTTATAAAGAACTGTAAGTTAAGTTTAATAAATAATTTGGTCACCTAAAACTGTTATTTTCGGCAATTATGTTACAGCTTGTGATGCTACTGTGACTTCCTGTTTAGATAACGCTACACATTTTTCCTGGCTACCAATTTACTCAACACGGAAGCCTTTACTAACCAAGACATTTCTTAAGTTTTAATGTAGCCACCCAATTTAGTAAATAACTAGTTTGAAACTAGCTAATAGATGCAACCCTATTCAGATGTATTGATCATATATTCACTTTAGAAAAGTTCAGAAAAATGTAAAGTTACCCACCACACCCATTTAGTGGTAGGGATACTGGTACTGCATTTAGATGAGGAATTCATTTGCAAATAATAATAATTATAATTTTAAAATGCTTATATGAAAAAACCCAGCTCATTCATTTTCATTTGTCTTTTGTTGTGGCTGCAGGTGCTGCATATATTTCCTTTGCTGCATTGAGTGCACACACTTGAACTAAATTGAATGTTGTGTTATCCTATTTTTGGGCAGCCCTCTGATGTTTTAGCGATGAAAAAACATCAGTGAATCAAAGTTGCAGAGAAAAGCAGCGCTATGCTGTGATACAATGATTAACATTCAGCTAGCGGCGGGGATCAAAGCTGGATAATGACTCAAATGCAAAATCAGTTGTTAGGCTTCCAGTTTGGATTTTCCTGTAACTGGCTCATCGCTGAGATCATAGTATCTTACTAAATCATTAGTCTGTCAGGAGGACCACCACATGATCAGCAGCCATGGCCATTTAACTACAGATGACTTTTCATACACTGTAGCAAAACAAATGTAATATGTATGAAATGTGAAGGCTAGACTGAAATACCACCTAGAAGATGCCTGATGTTTTTACCAACAGATGATAATTTAGTTTCGGTCAATATGAATTTCAGTACATATCTTTTTTTTTTTTTATTTCACTGCAATTCTGCTTTATTAGTATCTGCCCTCATTTATCACTTAACACTATGTCCAAGTGTCTACAGTCACTGAAGGAGATGAGCACAAATCACAGTATCTGAAGAAGAAAAACTGTAACATTTATTTTGGCAGAACATTGTCATATAGCTTTGTTCTTGGATTTTTCCAACAGCAGATGGATGCTTGAGAACGTCTGTGTCAGATGGGGACTGTCGCACTCTTGCCTCAAGTGGAAACAAGCTTTGGTGAATATCAAAAGGGAGGGATCTACTCCCTTCAATCATCACAAGACTCAGAAAGTTAGATGTTAACTACAGTATATCTATTCAAAATTGGCTACTAATTAACAACAGAAACAGCCAATTATGGCTAAAGTAATTAAAAACACACTGATGCACTTGTAATTAACAATGATTCATCCTCATATCATAATTTTGATATCAATCACAATCCTGATAACATATTTTTGAGCAATAATGGCCAAACACTGATAAACCGACTGACTAAAAGAATAATATGCACCCCTATAGCACCCTTAAATAAACTCTAAACTGAAAGGGAGAGAAAAATAATAAGCATTGATTCTGTTTTCAACACAAGCATTTTGCTCTCCACTGAACAGAGAAGCCCCAAAGGGAAATACACACTGATAATAACCTCATGCAAATGATTATTATATAATACAATATAGGAGGAATGCAAACAAGCTCTGAGGATTGTTGGGTCAGAGAAAGACCTGTTAGCCCCCCACAGTTCAGTACAGATATCTATGAGTAGAAAATGGAATCAGAGCCCATAAAGGGAATTTGACACATATTTAGCATGTAACAAGAGATAAATGAATAATCAACTCATGCACACAGGGTTTGAACTAGGAAAATGTATTTTCTATTTCACTGTGTCTTTAATAGCCAAAAAGTGTGGTGTGGTTGCATCAGCTTAAATGAGCTAGGCTAGACTTCAGCATGCTGGTTGACAGTAGCTCTGCATGCTAACACTTGCTAACGGGATACACGCTAAGATTATTAGAAGATGGTGAGAGAAAGCATTAGCAGGAAACTATGAATGTTGAATTCAAACTGCGTCTAAACATTTTGTTTGTCATTCTTTCCAAAACTGTACTGTATAATAGAAAAGGGTATTTATTTAACATGTCACTGTATTTTTTGAAAGAAATGTCTGACTCCATTTGACTTTGAGAATATGTCCATTAGCTTGTTCCTGAATGCCTCCAAGTGGTAGCTTTGCTTTGAAGCTTTTATCTAAGAACCCTGACTTATTCTTTTCTTACTGTCCTATGTGTGGTGTTACTACCCTAGGTGATCAGGCTATATGCTAGCATATCGGAGTTGTTTTAGTATGTAGAACTCTCAATGAAATTAGTGTAGAAAACCACCAAAACACAATATCTGTTGCTGAAAATTGCTCATGTGGATTATAGAAAACATGCATATAAATCTATTGAGAATAGATTTTTGATCAATTAAATAATTCCTTGTGTGATAATTTCTCTTCAAAATATAATTTTTGTACTTCAAAAGAATCTTTTTCTGAGCTCAAAATGTCCCATCACAGAATTGAAGCATACATATAATTCCGTAGAGCAAAGGGAGGTACGCTGCACAGAAGCTCCCATTTAGACCTACAGGCAATCTGTTCTCCAGTCTACCTGTCTGTGGGAGGAATACCCTGAGAACACACAGACAACACACACACGTACACACACACACACACACACACACACCTTGCATGACTATGCAATAACACCAGTGAAAGAGGCTGAATAGATAGAGCCGTCACACAATCTGAACTGAAGTGCTATTAAATGGTCCCATGGAGACTTCTTCTTATTCTTGTCAACCCCTGCACAGACAACACACACACACACACACACTTCTCAGGCGAGGTCACTCAACTCAGTCTCTGGCCAATGCATATTTCATCAAGCCTTGGCAACCTGGCCCAACCCTGACGCAGCTCCCAAATAACCACTGTCCACTGATGAAGACTTCAAGACTAACAAAGATACTTGTGCCTAGGAAGCGCCGTGAAGTGTCAGCAGGAAGTGGAGCTACAGAAAAACAGCACAGCTACACTGGGTATGAAATGTTTGCACAGATTGGTACTTTTTGTGCCTGTGATGCAGCTGGTTGAGAGCTACTGTATTTGCTTTTAAAGGTTCAGTCTTACAGTTTGTGTTTGCTGTTTGCTATCAAACGCAAAATCAGATGATATTGATATCAGTCTAATCTCCAGCACCAACATGCGTCTAGGTTGTGTTTTAATTTAGCACATAGACAAGAGAACATGAAAAAACACCTTCCAACAACTCCAAAGCTGATCTCTATCTCTGTATTATTTACACGTTGTTATCTTGTTAGCTAGCAAGGGGGGCTCAACAGAATTTGTTGCGCCTGTGACGATGTGTTCAAAAACACATGACATCAAAATGTAAGGAGATGTGAAGTAACAGCCACAGGCTGAGTCTGAGTTTGGCAAAATTGGAAGCCATGCTTCATTTCTATTGCAATCTGGTCTCAAACATAGCTGCTGTTTGTGATTGCAGGACCATATCCATATCCGTAGCTAGGCTGTAGTAGAAATAAAAAAACTAAAAAAAATACTAAAGTAAATTAATAAGCCTCAAGTTATAAAAAAGCCTCAGAAGTGAATACAGGGTGTTCAAGAGTTGTAATGAGAAGGTCCAAAAAAGACAGAGAAGACCAAACAACAAGAGTACTCAGAAGAAATAGGAGACATTAATTTTATTCATACTTAAGTTAGTTTAAATTCAGCAGAACTTGGCTTTACCGTCCCCTTGGGCCAAAGCTGGTAGGGGAGCAGCACGGCTACACTGACAGTTAATGGTATCTTATTCCGCTATTATCACTGAGGGCAATAAGGCCATCGTCTAGAGGACATAACATGTCACTCAACTGCTAATACACGCTTAATAGCGAGTTAAACTGTGGTAGCATTAGCTTATATGGGCTAGGCACTGGTAAACGTTTTACTGTCAGCCACTTCAGGCCTTTAGACTTTGGAATCACTTAGCATGATGGGTCACAGTAGCTCCATATGCTAACACTGCTACTGGAATGCGCTCTAGGAAAGAAGACAGCAAAGATGGTATTTTCCTGGGAGACTGAGAAACTGTGAAAGCTGCATTTGAACTGTGTTTAAACATTTTCAATTTGTCATTGTTTCCAACTCTATAATAGAAGAGGTTATCTATTAAACGTGGTGTCACTGTATTGTCTGAAAGAAATGTTTGACTCTGTTTGACTTTGAGAAAATGAGGCGCTGTCTGTTAGCTTGCCCTTCGTTGTCTCCCAGTACTAGCTACTTTGGAACATTTATCCTGTAGCCACATGTGGTAGTGTTACTACCACATGTGGCTATATGCTGGCATCATCTGAAAAACTAAAATAATGAAGTTTTTGAACTGAAGGCAGATTTAAGTGCGTCTATGTAAATTAAATTAAAGCTAAAGGGGCAGGCCTGGCAGATTTTTGTAAGAAATTCACTTTCGCTGTTTTAAAAGGATATGTATGTAGTTAAAATGTTAGTTAACTACTTCCTTGGTACATTGGCTAAATTGAGTTATATTCATATGGAGTGGATTTATGATTAAGAAAGATGTTAATCTTTGGTAGATTGACGTTTTTTTGGTGAGAGCGTGTAAGTTACTTTGGCATAATAAAATCACTTCAGGGGTCTTGAATCACCCTGTCAGGGCTTGTTCTGCAATAATCGCTGGCTCACTGTACTTCACCCCTTAACAACTTTTAATTACCTAAAGGTCAGTGTTCTTACTTTGGATAATGCTGGTGGCTGTTATCACTCAGAGTGTACAGAGTGCTGAAGACAATCTGCGTATGAGTACAGGGATATTTTTTATTTGTGTGCTTTCATCATTTAACAGATGGGCCTAAAATATCGTTTGAAACTATTAGCGTTTTACATTTATTGAAGAAACCAGCTTGTGACTTTGGGTTTACCTTAAGTCTCACTCTGAGACCAAATGAAAATATCTGAGCAGAGAAAACGAACTATCAATTTGATAAAAACACTTCCATGACAGAACAAAAACGGACTAAGGTTACCTTTAAGCAAGACATTTCCACTAACTGATGCTGCAGTATAGCTGCTACAGCCCACACTAGCCCCTGGGAATTACATCCATGTTAGACGAGTCTGCATCCCACCATTTTCAACCAATGCCAACATTCAGTGCCAATGCAGAAAGCATGCCCATTATGTAGCGAACCGGAAAGTAAGGGCGTGGAGGTTGGGGTGGAGGAGGGTCCTGTAGCACCAAGGGCCAATTGCCACCGGGACGGGGGTGACACGGCCCCCTCTCTTTCCAAAACCCTGCTTTTACAGTTGTGGCAGTTCAGCGCTGCAATATCTCTCAACAGTGTCCTCCTACTGACCAACTGGTAATCCAAATGAGAGACGCTCTGAGGTGATAAAAACGTTGATTCACTCAAATAAAAAAAAATAAAAGCAATATCAAGCTTTTGTAAGCAGCGGCTAGCGTTTTGTGATTTTTCCTTTGCCCTGGGCTTTGTGTTTCAGGCGAGGCTGCCTCTAAGCCTCAGATTAGTGGAGCTTGTTGGGACTGTAAGCAGCCTGACAAGAAGCTTTGCAAACACTACTCCTGTTAGGAATTGTGGTCGCTAGGTGATAACTGTTAGGGTGAGGGGTTACGAAGTTGGACCCAAACGCTGACATACTCGAGGTAGAAGTGGTAAACAGATTTATTGATATAACTAAGGGTGGAAGCAGGTAGACAAGAGCATGAAACAGGAATGTCCAAACAAACACAGGAACACTAACTCCAGACGCTCAGGGCACAGAAGTAGTCCAACGGAAAACAGTCCAAACACAAAACACAAACTGGCCTGGAGATCAGTGAACAAAAAAGGCTTCTTACATGGAACGTGGGAAAAGTCCAGCAACGGGAAATCCAGGAATGAAGAACATAACCAAAACATCAAACTCTCAAGGCATGAGGACAGACATGCACTAACAGTGACAGCAAATGTCAAACAATGACCCAACAAGTACTCAGGGGAAAGACAGACATAAATAGAGGGAGCCTAACGAGGGAAAACAGAACCAGGTGAGTAACAAGACACAGGTGAACAAAATCAAGGGCTGAGGCAGGAGGACAAGAACACACAGGAAACATGAAACTAGACTCTTCAAAATAAGACAAAAACTTTAACCATAACAAAACTAAATCCAGACCAATACCATGGAACCTAACAACTCCAGACAAAACACAACTATTTTTAACCTCCTCTGCATGTTTTTTGGGGGGAAAAAAGCAAAGTATTTCCTTTTTTTACTTGCAGGTCAAAATATGCAATTTCATTATTCTAATGAAAAGACAAGAATTAAACATGAATCAGTGTTGCTGAGACAAAATTTTACTTTTGGTGACTAAAAGTCTTTGCATGCTGTATTAACTCTTATTTATTGTGTTTATGGTTTAAGATGTAAAGTCAAAGTTCTCTATCATTGAAATAAAAAGTCATTTTCAGTAGGATTATGATACAAACTTTTAGGCAGCATTTCACAGTATCCAATGTCATTATAACCAGTTCTTTGCTAGGTCAATAGAACTATGTGTAAATGCATAGTATTCACATTTTTTGTAATTCTTTTTCTTTTTTTCTGCTTAAACCACAGTCTTTTTCCTAACCTTCACCATGTGCTGTAGTTGCCTAACTTTAACCTTACCTAACTACCTTACCCCCAATGACCCCAACCTCAACCACACGTAGCTGTGAATGTATGGTCTTACAGGAAAAAGAGAAAGTGTGGTCATTCTACATTAATAGTTCAAGTGGAACCTGAACTCTGCAGCAACATGCTCTGGCATAGATGTATTTTTAAATGAGGTGAAAAGGTATCAGTCAGCAAACACTTACTTATTCATCTCTCAGTCTCTCACTGACTGATTGTATATTATCAGTCGTGTGGAACAACACCTCAACCCGTCTTTAGTAAAGATGCCCACAACACTGCAGCAGACAAAATGATTAAAACATGGATCAGCCTGTCTTATAATGATGAATAATGTCCAGAAGAGGATGGCTGGACTGTAGATAGCCACATTCACCGAAAGGAGCCAGTCTAAATCAAAGCAGTGCCTGGGAACGTAATGTCTGCACCAACAACTCTCCCAGATCAAATCAATAGCACTGTAAAATCCTGACTGTATTCAAACCTCACATAAAATATCTGCAGAACAATAATCACTGAGCAGATGAAGGCTCAGTTATTGTTTCCAGTCCAGGCTGTAATCTGTATTAACAGTAGACGCTTTGGTTGATAAGTGTCAATAGCTGCAAAGGACAGACAGACATTGGAGGAGGAAGGGGGAGTCTGCTTTAACTGTGCAGTAAAATAAGGATCACAACAGTCCGGGGGCAGAGGGAGAGATGAATCATCCAGCCGTCTACTTTATGGTGCAGAAGTGTGGAGGAGGAGGAGAGGACAGAGGGAGAGAAATAGAGGGGACAGTAAAGCAGAGAAAAGAGGAAGGCGAGACAGAAAGTTGAACAGGGAATTGATGAAACAGAGAGTTCACGGGGGAGCAATAGAGAGGAAAAAGTGAAAATAGTAAGACTAAATACTGAAGTGAGGCTGAATCATGGGATTGAGCGGGGAGGGAGCGGTGGAGGAGAGCGAGAGGTGGAGAGCCACCGGGTGGTGAGAAAAGGAGGAGGAGAGTCGGGAGGACGAAAAAAGGGCTGATCGAAACAAGAGAAAAGAAGCAGAGAGCAAAGAACATGAGACAGATAAAATGTAGAAAGAGAGGAAAACATGTAGTTTAGTTTAGAAACAATTTCTGACTTGTGTCTGAATTCCTCCTCTTATGGAGTTGTTGTGCAGCTGCAAAGTGCCCATCAGTCCAAGCAGCTCTAACAGGCTATTGTCTAAGACCCATTACCTGAGCAGCACAGTAATGCACCTGTGCCATTCTTATATCTTCCCAACAGTCCTATGCAGAATTGTATTTTCCATAGGAGATGCAAATTTCCGGTTAAAATTTCAAGCTTGTTTTACCTTTGTCAGAAGTGCGCATTGTCGCCCCCATAACCGTAATGGTGAGGTCCTGGAGTAGATTTGTGCATCACTGCAACAAGCTAAGACGTTTAGCCATTGGAGGTCAGCAGAAACAAGTTTTCAAGGGGTGTTAAGTTATTCTTTAAAGAAATAGTTCAACATTTTGGCCAGGCATAGTGAGTCCCTGGAGTCTTGTTGTCACTGTGAGGTTGCCCTCATGTTGTTCACACCAAGCCCCCCACCCCTAATCATGATAATCACTGACATCTCTATTCTCCATATACAATATTTAAATCGTTCTGTAAAGTTTTGGCATTGCCCATTCAAATTTAAAATAAATGAAGAGCAAAAACAATAGCCAGGTTAGGTCTGTAGGGTGTCTATATTCAATTACTCAAATTAAACTGTCCCTTATTTTGCAGAGGGCCCTCCTTAATCAGTCAATCAGTCAATCAAAATGTATTCATATAGCACCTTTCAAACAAATTAAATGCAATTCAAAGTGCTTTACAAGCTATTGACAAAACGTAGGAAGTTAAAAATGGACATTAGAGACTAATGCACACCAAAACAACCAGAAAAGCATAAAAGATAATACAAGAAAATAATAGAATACTACACAAAATAAATATATAATAATAAAATAGTAAAAATGTTAAAAATAGAATGAAATAAATAGTAACAATCAGAAATAAAATGTTGATAGAATAGAAATAGAATAAAAAAATAATGAATGAATAAAACCATACAATTATAAAACACTAGATAAAAGCCAGACTAAATAGATGGGTTTTTAGTTTACGTTTAAAAATCTCAATATTTTCAGCTCCTCTCAGATCCTCTGGAAGGCTGTTCCAGCGGCTGAAAGAAGCATCACCAAATGTTTTTGTTCTGCTTTGTGGAACCACTAAAAGAAAAGAACCGGTGGGTCTGGTGGATTCCCGGTTCATAAACCAGAACCATTTCTGAGAGGTAGTCTGGTACCAGGTCATGTAGTGCCTCATAAACTAGTAAGATCATTTTAAAATCAATACGAAAACTAACAGGTAACCAGTGTAAAGACTTTAAAATAGGTGTAATATGTGCTCTCCTTTTGGTCTTAGTCAGCACTCGTGCAGCAGAGTCCTGAATTAATTGTAGCTGATTGATTGTACTCTTGGGTAGATCAGAAAGGAGAGCATTACAGTAGTCTAACCTGCTAGTTATAAAAGCGTGCATCAGAGCCCTCAAGGACTCAAAGAGGTCCCTGGATGCCACTTTCACAATCACTACAGGAGCAGATGTTATAGCACTGCTAGAGATGGGTACTTTAAGATAATGATAAGAAGAGCAGAGGTAGCAGACTTAAACACAGTGACACAGCAAGATCAGTGACACAGCAAGATCAGTGACACAGCAAGCTCAGTGACACAGTAAACAGCAAAGGTCGCCATCCCCAAGTAAAACTTACAGGTAATGGTTTAATCAATATCAACTTGAGTAGAGGTGGTGGCAAATGAAACAAAGTCAATGTGGGTAAAGTCAGGTGAAAGGGAAAATGTAGCTGGAGAAACGCTGATACAAATGAAAGTTGCTGCTTCAGGGATTATCTTTAGATACAATGTAAAATGACAGTTGTCTGTTCTTTTCTCTGACTTACTCAGATTGATTTCACCAGTTTTACTAATACCACCGATGGAGTAGCTCACTTCCACTTTGTCACATGGTTTCCTTTGAACATTCAATGGGCAGGCTGGGGGATAGGCAAGGCAAGGCAGCTTTATTTATATAGCACATTTCAAACACAGAGGCAATTCAAAGTGCTTTACATGGGCAAAGAAAAACATTAGAAGGAATAAAATCAGACAACATCAATTAAGAAAAAAATAAAATGAAAGATACATAAAATGAAATAAAATACAGTTACAGTGCAGTAACAAGATGTAGTGGCCAATGCAACAAAGGAAATAAAAGTGCATTAGAGAAATCAGTCATAAGACTTGTAGATAGATAATATTCCCAATTTTATCAGTTCTTTATGATTTTTCTTTTGTTACTAATTCTTAAATTTTCAGATTTTTGCAGTGGAATGTGAGTAAGGACCGTCCTGTAACTGCACACGTCTTTGAGGCTACCTCACACGTTTGAATTCTGCCAGGCTTCGTGAATCTTAGCAATCTCCCAATAGATCACTTCACACCGTGAAATTTCTAAGGTTTCGTGAATCTTAGTGATCCATTAATAAACTAGACAGAGAAATAGTGACTGGAAGATGATTGGGTAACAGATGAGTATTGCTTTCTTTACCAAAATGGTGTTTAATCACCCTAAGGTGACACATTACACACACATTATTGTTGATTAAAAAAAAAATAATTTGTAAAGTATTCACCTCCCTCCAGCCAACTTACTTGGCCACACATATTTTGGCAAAAAAAATTGGCAGAAGAAACAGACAGTCATGATCCCCAGAGAATGAATCCCAGTTACTTTGTTGATTCCCTGGCTTTTCATCTAGCGCCACCAGCAGGTTGCAAAATGTTTGGTTAAGATTGAAATATCTGGATGGACTACTGGATGGACTGCCATGGCATTTGGGGTGTAACTTAACTTGTGTTTAGTGATAATTAGCAAATGTTAGCATGCTAACACTCTAAACCAAGATGATAAACATTATATTTTATTGTATTGCTAGCTTGCTACAGCTAACATCTGTACAGTTGGTACATTGGCTGTTTGAGGTGCATAAACACAGACTGCACAAACAGCAGTCAAATATGTGAAAATACCACAAGGAGAAAATTTGCTTCACTTTCTCTCTGAAGACATTTTAAGTCCTGTAGCTTAAAATTTTTGAAAAATTGCTCTAAATTCGCCACCCACTACTTTGCCTGCAGGATTAAAGCAAAATTAAAAATGCAAAAAGACTAAATACCTCTTTTTTAGACTTTATAAGTGTGAGAACAAGAACAACATCTCAGCCAGGCACATGCACAGTGCCAAGTCACTCAAGTAAAGGTAAGCTAAGGGCACCATCAGCTTCACAAACTCAAGAAGCCTTTGTCAATTATTGCTCTAGTTCCGGGAAAGTCAGATCTGAGGACACTGGAGGTTTTTAGCTCTGTGGCAGGGAAGTTGGAAACTGATTCAGCTGCAGATGCACACACACACACACACACACACACACACACAGAGCCATGCTGAGATGCAGCTCTCAGGCAGACAGGCTGAAGCCAGAGATTCTACTGCAGAAGCACAACAAAGCCACTCTGGGGGTTTAGCTCTGTGGCATGGCAGACTGAAGGCGGAGATTTAACACACAGAGGCACTCCAGGCAGGCGGTGTCAGGCAGACAGATCAGAGAGGAGGAGAGAGAAGACACCATTAATACTACAGAAAGTCTGAGAGCAACTCTAGTCACACTGCTTGTCACGCTGCAGAGCCAACCAGGCACAAGGAAGGATGGGAGGGCAGAGAAGCAAGAGTTAGACTCTTCATGTTTACTAATGACACATATTTCGTAAAAAATGACTTCCAAATGTTCAAATAAAAGAAAAATGCATGAATGGGAACCATGAGTAAGGACAAGAGATACCAGGACAAGATATAAAGGTGACAAAAGTAGTCCTATATATACTGTCTGACATCTTTGATCTGCTGCTCAGAACAAAGACTGCTGATGTTAAGATACCAAAAGTATTATTATTATTATCTAGATGAAAGTCATTTTCAGTTTTTCTCAGTGTAACCTTTCACACACCTGCATGACCATCTGCATTCACGTGTGAACTGAATCTTTTGTGTGTTTGCCCTCTTCAACACTCCTTTAGGTCCCATCCATTTTAAATATATAATAGACACAATATATTCCTCTGGAAATTCAGTGTGTGAAGGGGAATTTTAAAAAAAAGTCATTTGGAAGCCTTTGTACCAAAATATTACTAAAAACTAGACTTGGCAAACTATCAGCTGAGTATATATCAGTCTGCCATTTTTGAAGGTGACATTACCTTAGATGCTCAGGTAAAGAGATTTGTAGTCTTGTTTTGTTGTTCAGTTACAGGCTTAGGTTTGGCTTGACATTCTGAGTGTGAGTGCATGCAACATGAGTTCCCTGACCAGTGGCCTTATGCCGAGTTCATACTACAGCTCGATAATGGCCCGATGCGACCTGACGTAGAGTGTTGGGCGTGACAATTGATCGTTTTATCCTGTGTAGTGTATCATAGTGGACGACAACCGACGGCGCATCTGGGACGCCTCACAATGTCCATGCAAAAAGAATTTTTTTTTGCCTTCCATGACGAATTCCACAGCACGTTGACCAATAGTAGCACAGAGTGCTAAACATGAGCAGTCAGACCACCATGTTGTAAACAAGCCAGCAGTTTAGCAAACATTATCCACTATCCACCACTTTATTTCAAGGTGAATGCTAATGTGAGCACATCCAAAATGTCCACTGTAATCGCTTATTACAAAGGTAAACTGTGTGTGCACACAACTGCCGTAAGTACAGTAGGTCCACTAGGTCTGTAATAGGTATATAATAGCGTGGTCTGTAATGGCCTGATAATCAGAATGAATTGTTGTAAGTTATGAGGATTGTTTTCTTTAAATCAACGTACAATAACCTGTACAGCTGTCTACATCTCATTTACGCTTCTTGCAATTTTATTGGCTCTGGCCCAGGAAGAAGAATTCCCCATTCTTAATCCCATCTACAAAGCTCTGATTGGTTGGTTGTTTTTAGCTGTGCTATGGGCTTGGCTCCATAGATTGCAATGTCAGTAGATATATATATATATATATATAGTGAAGCAGCAGGAGTTGCATTACATTGTAGATAATAACTGGATGAGACAGCAGTATTTGTAGTATACCTTTCTCTTTCATAAACACACACACACTCAAAGACACACACACCCTCCACCTCAGCGAGCGTCTCTGTGCCACAGTCAGACAGGAGGAAGCCTGATCGTCAGCAGCCTACTGCCATGACCATAAACGGCAGCCCTGGAAACTGCTGGCTTGATTACATCACAACTTACAACGAACGGAACTCTCTCCAACAAACTCTCCTTACCTTACCGGAAAGACCAGCAGTTTCCATGGGAACAGGACAGAACAAGAGAAAAAGGAAAAATACACAGAGAGAGATGGAGAGACAAAGGAGAGGATGGATGTTGGGGGTGTGGAGAGAGAGAGAGCTTACAGAAACAGAAAAATACGAAACGTGTCTATTGTTTTATTTGTCTCACAGAGGACTAACGTGACCTGAGATGGAGGTGAGGATAGAGGTGAACTGGAAGTGGGAGGGAAAGAAAAATGTATAATTATACTGAGAAAAAGAAAGGACAGGGCCACAGCTTGAAGACAGTGTGGCCTGGGCTGTGGGTCTGTACGATCCAGCGTCACGGGGGGTTAAATTAGAATGTTTGCTCCGAAGAGAGTCCCCGAATGTTCAATCAACCCTTCCGAGCCCTTCTCTCCAGGGAACACAGTGGGCCTGACAGGGATTGGTAAACAACACGGTGGCTATAACTCAGCCTGAACAACAATCAAAGTGCAGCTTCACACACGCCATGTTGTTCCCTCAGCAGTCATTAGGTAAAGATTAGCTGTTACATGTGCAATACTATACAACTAAAATATCGGTTAAATATCGTTAACCAGTCATCATCTCTTGAGGTGATGCAATAGCCTGCTTCAGTGTAGTTCAGTAACGTTAGTTCCCGAGTTATTGCAACGAGGACAGTGTTCCACTTTCAACTTGCACTGCAAACGTCGGGTGCTGACTTTTCAGGTGGTACAACATTGACGTTGTACTGGAGCTGTATTTTAAGACGGTGTCGCAATATTTACATTGAGCATTGTCCTCTTTTACAGTGTAATGTTCCCACGCTGGACTACGTTTTGCCCTCTTCATCTTGCCTCACCATTTCCCACTGACCGCTTCTTCCTTTGTTGTGCGAGTAGTTTTTATGAACTGCATAAGAAAAGGTGAAGTTCGCCCTCTTGTGGTACAAAAGTTAATATACCTGAGCCCCGGAGAAATCGTACAGAAAACGTACATTGTCGGTTGTTATACATTGGTAATCAGTTAAATTCTTAACGCGATTAATCAATTAATTATTAATCATTAACATCTCTGTTTTCAGTATCAATTCATCTGTGGATTATATTAGCAATTAATTAATCAATCATTTAATCTAAAAAAAAAAGAAGTAAAAAATCCCTTCAAATCACCCAGAATCCAAGGTGATGTCTTCAAAACCAAATCAGGGTTGCTAACAGGGCTGCTGTAGTCAAAACCCTTAAAGGAATAGTGCACCATTTTGAGAAATACACTTATTTGCTTTCTTGCTGAGAGTTAGATGAGAAGATCGTTACCACTCTCATGTCTGTATGCTAAATATGAAGCTGGAGTCAGCAGCCAATTAGCTTAATTAACACAAAGACTGAAAGCAGGGGGAAACAGCACCTCTGACACTTACTAATTAACACATTATATCTTGGTTGTTTAATCAGTACACAAACTGAGATATAGTGTTGTATTAGTGGGCTTTAAAGGTGATGGTAGGTTGTTTTGTTAGCTTTGGACAGAGCCAGCTGTTTCCGTTTCCAGTCTTCATGCTAAGTTGAGCTAATCATCAAGTCATACATCTAGTGCATAGTGGAAGATGAAGGTCTATTTCATCTACTGTGTTTGAAACATGAAAACTTTGTATTTGCATTATCCTTCAATTCTGAAAGAGGGAGCATTTCACAAAACAGTTTAAAGTCTCAGAGAGCTCGAGTTACAAATCAAACTTCTGACGTTCTTGTTGAACTGCACCAGCCCATGTAACATCTTAACAAACATCTGACATTATGCAGGTAGTCGTGCAGATTGTTTCAAATGTATATGTGGTTTTATGAGATTTATGTGTACCAATTTCAGCCACATAAAGCATATGAATAATTAATGAATTATTTTATTCAGCAAGTCTGTGCTCCTTCCTTGTTGTTAAAGGGTATTCTAGGAAATGCAGGAAATGTCACTTACTGAAGTAGAAATAGACAAAACAAGAAAAGTGGGTACAGCCAGAAAGTCAACTGCAACACTTCATCAGAAATTATTTTACTGAATTGAACTGCTGATGTGTGTCATTGCATGAGGCTTCTTTTCTGTAAATATCACTGTAAGAAATATACATCAGTCAGATGTTGTACTATATAGATGTAGTGGCCTGTATACAGCCTGTTTGAATGCTGCTATCTATCCCTGCTCCGCTCGCTGCCCAAGTCAGAGGTTTATCTTTAGAAATTCTCTCTTTGTTCTGCCATGACGACACTTAGGCGCTGTCCATAGCAACAGTCGCCGTGCCCACCGACTGCCACGGAGACCGCCGGGGCCCTCGCTGCTCGTAATTGGCAAGCCCATTGCAATTACAGTACATATGGTGTTGACATGCAGCCACACAACCTGTGCTGCCTTTATACCTTTTACATGGCTGTTATGAATGCTTGCAGGGACCATTTAAAAAAGTGAACATGTCAATAATCTACTGTCTTCCAGACTGTCTTATCTCTACTGCTTTTTCTCACTCCGTCTCTTTATTTCCTGACCTCATGCACTGCTTCGTTTTCTGCAAACGTGTGTGCAAATAGCATTTGTGTGCGCGTGCTGCGAAAGTCAGCCAGGAAGGGAATAGTGGGGTCGAGGCGACATTTGCAAAGGTGAGGGGAGTGTGCGTTTGTGTGAGAGTGTGCACGTGGGGCTCCTGTGTGTCTAGAAAAACAGCATTGATAGGCAGCTAGGTGGTTGTCACAGCAACAAAAACCCATCCCCAAACCTCGCCTCGCGGCCTCTCCTTCGTGCTCCGTCATCTCATTCTGCCCTTGCATGTATGCAGAATTTGTGTGTGTGTGTGTGTCCTTATATGTCTCCTCTGTGTATGCACTACGCTGAGTTAACAGGGAGGAAAGAGACAAGGAAAGATGGGGAAAGTGTGAATATGTGTACGTATAGGTGTGTGTGTGTGTGTGTGAGAGAGAGAGAGAGAGAGAGAGAGAGGGGCAGAAATAAATTGCAGTGCTGACCTATATTCTCGAATCCCGCAACCAGTTCAGCAGCACAGATGTTCCCCCAATCCCCGTGTTCCTGAAACCCTCGGCCGTGAAATCCAGCCACAACACCCGACTGTATGGAAGGGATTCGCTCTAATTGTGCCTGTGTGTCCCTGTGTGTCCCACGTATGTTATGCATCAGCTGTGTTTTTATTTGTTTGTGTGTGCTGTTGCAGTATGTGTGGGAGGATCTGTGCTGATTTATTTCTGTGCTTAAAGGAGCAACTCTGCTGATTTCACCCTCGTCTCCATGTATATGACAGAGTACGCCTTTGGACGCTATTGTACGCTTGTCAATAATCTGCATCTGGTAGGAAGGCTCTTTTCATCCCTCCAAATCCTAAACCTGATGATGCAAGCACAGGCCGAGCAGCAGCAAGGAAGACTTATTTCAGGCCTCAGACCTCTAATCATTCTCTCTCCCAGACTGAACTGTTTTCTTCACTCCTACTCATCCCATGGCTATCTTCAGGGGAAGGAGAATACAGCATATAGAGGGATCCTATAAAAGGCAGATTTTTCTATCAAATGTTTGTTCCAGAGTGTGTCATAGTGGTGTTTGTTTAATTCCGTGGTCACTTTTGAGGCTGTATTGTTTTTTTTATAATATTGTATGTTATAACATGAGCAAGGAAAACACTGACTGGCTGACAGGTATGTGTTAAAATCACGATATCTAAAACATATTTCACGTTAACAGTTAAACCAGTCTAAATCAGTACACAAGATTTATTAAAAGGTTGCTTCACCCAAATGACAAAAAAATAAAACACACATATTTTCTCACCTACCTCTTGTGTCATCTAACTATGTTGTCTGTATGTTTTGGTTTCATTTGCCCATCTGTAACGACATGTTTCTACCTAAGACGTAAGGTGTATAAATGTATTATTTAGAGCACCAAAAATGAAATTATATTCATCTTCATTTTATTGGGCTGGAGGGAGTAGTCTAAGACACATATATCTCCAAACGTAAATAATAAAATGACTAGACACCACTAGAGGAAAGTGTGAAAATGTTTTTTGTAATTTGAGTGAACCGACCCTTAACTGTAGGTTACCATAGCAACAGTACTTACGCTGCCAATTAACTTTTTAATTTAAGTTTGCAGTTAGTGCTGGAATTAACATAATCAGTGCTGCTAAAGTAGCAGATGTGTGTGAGTTTCCATGTGCGCAATTTGTTTTTATCACTATTTACATTAAGTTACAAAGCACCTGTGTATAGAAGTGGAAGATTTGCTTATGTATCTGTAATCTGAGAACAATAGCGTGCAGCCATCCACTCAGTGAGACGGAGAGGAACAGAGGACAGAGGAAGCAATGGGGTTGCTGAGTAATTGCTTTGCACCTCAGATGGGTGAGTGAACTCTCAGGCAGCAGATTACATGCAGCGTTGTGAAGAGTCATCCGTTCACATTCTAACCTGGTTTAAGCCAACGGTGGGCATGTGTGTGTGTGTGTGTGTGTGTGTTTGAGAGGCTAAAACTGTGTTTTCATGTGGGTGCATGTGTCTAGTACGTGTATGTGCTTGTGAAAGTGTGTTATTTTTTTCTATAGTTTTGGGGACTTTTGCTTCTCTACATTTCTTTAAAAAATCACATCTTTTAAAAAGAGAGAGAACAGTGGTGGTTATGCGCTTGTAGTTCTCAATGAAAATTGTTTACTGTGTAAATTCTCCTGACCAGTGAGGGAATAACTACATTCCTGTTCAATATCTCAAATGTAATTTCGCAATTGGACATTTTGACTTGTCACAGCTGGAAAAGCACAGGTGTCTCGAATAATGTTAACAATAGCTCCACTCTACTGAATTGTAAGTGAGCCAGCATGACAATTGCAAGGCATTAACACTGGGACACCTAAATGGAACACAGCCATGAATAGTATAATTAATTACACCTGTGCATGTCAAAATGCATGGTGTGACTGACATGTTTAAACAAAGCCACTCTTTTTAGTGGAATGCAGTATTTGCTTAGCAAACTTTCACTGTCTTGCTAACACATCCGATGACTGGATCACCAACACACGAGTGTGTTCTAGATTTGAAAAGAACCTTTTTGAATTCCCACAAACCAAAAGATCTTGGGACTGGCAGAAACAAAAACAAATCAGATGTATGCGTCAGAGAGAGACACAGGAGAGTAACAAAGTAAAAGACAATGAGAACGAAATGAGTCAAACTCAACGGAGCCCCAACAGTAATGGTGGGGAACAGGAAATGAATTTACTCAATACCAGTTCTGATCAAAATATTGCCCCCAAAAATGTGTGTAACTTTATCAGATTCAGAGACAATGAAGACAGTCAAAAGCATATACTGTAAATAAAAGTGAGGTACTGACCTCTAAGCTAGCAACTGAATCGCATCTTTCTGGTCTGTACTGTACTGTACAGCAATCAAACTATGTGTTCAGTCCACAAGGTTGATGTAAGCAACTGAATGACTAATACCCTGAAGGATTCACATAGTAGATCTATCATAGATCTATCATGCTTGCACCATGAAGTGCAGTAGCATCTTGTTTGGCTGGCAAATAACAACAAAGAGGGGATAAACAGGGAGTTAGCAGCTGTGGCTGAGTGCAGAATTGAAGTGGTAACTGTATTTGTCCTGAGTGCTTGCTTTAGATTTTCAAACGTGTTAAGTTGCAGTCTAACCACAGAGGCTTAACTGATCTGAAAATCCGAAATTCCACTCACCCGCTTAAAAGTATTGTTCAAATGAACAATTGATTTGTGAATTGACCCATCACTACTGTTCAACCACGTTACAAATGGACCTGGGTGATGGCACCAGTTGTGCTGCTGGGAGAATTGTGTCATCTCTAAAGGCCTCTATTGAGTTGTATCAAGTTCTGTTCTATGGAGTGAAAATAGTCTCAATTATATTTACAAATGTATATTACATGATCTACAAATGAAAAATAAGATTTGCAAATGTGTACAACGATTTGTGCACAATTTTGGGTACTCACAAATGCATGTTCCAACCCACACACAAATACCAAGCAATCTGAAAACACGTAAAACAGTTTTACAAAAGCACACATCACAACCTGAATAAATATTTATATTTCACGTACAGATTTTTTACTTCAACTTCACAGATCTGATCCTTTTCGCTTTCAAAAAAGCTTTCTCTGCATACAAATGTTTAAAAATATTTTTGACATTCTTTTGTACTCATTTACAGATTATTAAATGTGTGTGCACGGATCCATTTCTTGACTTGTTCTTATTCCAAGTCATACAATGAAGTAGAAGACATAGGCATAAAAAGTCCTGGAGTGTGGGTGTAGCTGGCCTGCCGAAGGCACACCTGTGAGAAATGATTGTCACAACTGCCTTGAGCAAAAGGCATCCATTAGTATATTACGTTTTGGTAGCACATCACAACTGTGAAATATGTTACTTAATTACTTAAGAGGTACCCGCTCTCTACAAGTAGGTCCTACTGTACCCCATAGGTACCTGGCACTTACAAAAATACTTACAGTATAATTTATTTCACCTTTCCTCTAAACTACCCTGTAGGTAGGATACCCATTATCTACCAAAAAACTTAAGTAAGTAAACGGCTTTCCCACTCTGAAATTAAACACGAATTCACCAAAAGCCCAGATGTCCCAGTTTTCCACCAGCACTTAAACACAGCATGCATTCTCGAATCTGTGTGGCGCTGAAGATAAAATAGTCTTAAAACCCCACAAGCAAAAGTAACCTGATCCGCGCATGACAGGCGGTCCGTGCACACACATTTAACACAGTGTGTAAATGAATACAAAAGAATGTCACATATACTTTTATTTGTATGCAGAGGAAGCTTTTTGAAAGTGATCTGTGACGTATATAAATATATATATATATATATATATATATATATACATTTATTCAGGTTGTGATGTGTGCATTTGTAAAACTGTTTTACATGTGAGATTTGTGGGATTTGTGTGTAGGTTGGAACGCGCATTTGTGAGTAGCCCAAATTACACACAAATTGCTGTACACATTTGCAAATCTTATTTTTCATTTGTAGATCATGTAATACACATTTGCAAATATTATTGAGACTATTTTCACTCCATACTATTCTTTTCTGTTCTATTCTGGTCAAACAGACGATGTAATTAAGCGTTAAAAATGCTTTTCCACTTGGAAGGCACCACTGGGGAATTGGCAGCCAAGGTGCGCAGGGATTAAACTTGTTGGTCAGAAAAAGTGTGCAAATGCTGTATTGGTTAAGCACTGACGCTGTATTGACAGCATGTGTCAATAAAGAGGTAGGAGGGTGGAGGGGAGGCCTGTTGGTCTGATGGATGACTGTGCTGACTGATCAAAGGATATAATGATCAAAGGCTTGCTAAAGCACTAGGTTGTACAGTAAAGTCAGTTATTTGTATTTGGGTTGGGGTAGGATCTAACCTGTCTGTGTCTCTATCACTCTGTCTGTCTCTCAGCTGATCTGTCTCTCTCAGCTCCTCTGATTGACTGTCTTTTTGTCACTCAGGATGTAGTAAATGAACAACATACCTCCAAACTACAATAAAATACAAACTAAATACAGCTGAACAATTTTAAAGTATTGTCATTCAAACTTAATTGTAAGCTATGCTAATTAGCCAAACAGGGCTAATATTTAGCCATGCCTAGACCTGCTGGCTTAGCTACCACAAAAGTGTAGCTTTCTTCAATGACAGCTGCTTAAAAGGAGTTGTTTTATTCCAGAATAAGGTTATGGTGTAAGCTACCAATGCAACCAGTACCTACCAGTCAAAAGCGGCACTTGTCAGTAGAACACAAGCAATACCCCATTTTTATGTGGTACACAGCAGCAACCAACCAATATTTATTATTAGTATTAATAATTGGTATATGTCAGTGAGGAGTGGTATCTGTCAAAAGAACATGAGTGACATGCTGATCACAAGCAGCGTATTCTAGTAGATTAGTAGTGGCATATACCACTATGAATCGGCTTATGCCACTAAAACAAACTCAGCCACTTGTAGAATTCTGCATGTTTGTTTGCATCCCACTCCATCTATTCCCAATTATCTTCTCATCCATTGGAATATAAATGAACACATTCAAGTTTTTAACTGTTTACATATTGCCAAGGAAATGCATTTAACAAGCCTATTAAAATGAAGATCATGTTGCAAGAACACTCTTTTTGAATAAGTTCATGGATCCCAACTATGGTGCTTATTACTGAATGGCCACCATCAATCAAAGACACAACACTGAATTAGACTACAATTCCTCCCTGTAAGCTCTGATTCACACAGATGCGAGCAGCCATATGTTCTGTCAGCAGAGGTATAGTGAGATGGAGACGGGACCCAAAATAAAGCGGTTGTAAAAACATGAATGAATGCTAAATCCTCAAACCCATTCATTCTCCTGAATCAAGCAACAGCAAATTAATGCGCCCCAGTGGACTTGTTTGACCTCCACCTGCACCAGACCAAAGATGGATGAGAGGAAGAGGCAACTTGACTGCTGGTGCTCTCTGTATGTGTGTGTGTGTGTGCGTGTGAGGATACAATCTCAAGGCGAGACTGCATAAGGCTACATTACAAATGCAATTGCAAGGCTCTTACTGGTCTGTGTCGTGATTAACATTAGGCTAGTAGACGCATCTCTTAACATCTGAATGGATGTTCATCAACACACACTCTCAAGGCAAACGCACACTCTCTTCTGCATTACACCGTCCTTTGTCTTGAATTTTAAAGAGACAATCTGTTCTCACTTGTGATGATGATTTTGATCCCCCCCCGTCTCTCATTCACAAACACACACACACACACACACACCAACCTCCCAAGGGCAAACAGGGGGAAAGGCACCTGTGGCCGGCCTGATTAACAGCCATTTTACAGAGAAGCAGAGAATGAAGCGTTTTCAGCACAGCAATGATCTTCTGAGAATCCATCTAAGATCTGTGTGCGCGCGCTTGTGATGGTGTATGTGTGTGTTGTGGTGGGTAACTATGTCAACAACAGCCCCTCCCTATATCAACAACCACTTAAAGAATATGGGAATACAAAGGTTAAAGGTCTGAATGTGACTCATCAGATAATGACCAATTATAGTCCTTGTGCATAGCAGCAGAAAGAATGGCCAGTATGGGAGGATTTAGGCCTCGTTGGACAGATCCTCCCTTGTCAGAGAGTTATACACGCTTGTTTTGGAGGTCTCAGCCAACATTTTTTGAGATTCATGGACAACATGGATTGCCCTACACATGGCCACATTAACATACTAGGGGACCTAGGAGCTAAAATTACCTTCTGGGCCCCCATAACCCCCATTCCTCTCACATACAGTACAGTGAGAGTTTTTAAGCTACCTGATTTGTTGTATTAATAATTTAGGAATTTGCAACATTTAAGCATCAAATGGAAATAATGAAAGAAAACTAGATTTTGACACAGGAACCCTCTTCATGACAGGGCCATGAAGCAGGAACCACCTTAAAGCACCTTAGCATGTCAGTTGATGTTGTGCTTTAGTGGTGCATATTACCAAACAACGTTCAATTAAAATGAGCACAAACCAGTTGACATTACAATAGTAAGTGTGGAGCATTGGGGTCCCTGGAGTTCTGGGATGCTGGGGCAGGTTGCCCACTTTCCCAGTAGATAATCCAGCCTTGGTCCTATGTGACATTACTGGATTAAATATGTCTTTCTGGGATAAAACATTATACTGTGTAAATGTCCAAGCCTCAGATGTTCCCTGAATGTTGCATTAATCTCCCAAAACCAGTGAAATAAAAATGATGTGCAAACTGAGTTTGGTAGCCTTCTAGCTAGCTACCTTGTATGATTTTAAGCACTGCTGGCGCTAGTATATTACAACACGTTCTCATCCCAGGTCATCAAATACCGACACTGCTTTGTCATGCCCACCGGCATCTCATACAGACGCTAAAGGGTACCTTTGTGCTTTTTAACACGTGGGTAACATTGTGCAATAGCAGTTTGGTTAGGTTTAGGACAAGATCATGGTTCGGGTTACAATAAGTATGATACATGACGCAAGTCGTGATGTAAGTCACTAAAACTTTAAATAAGTCAACAATGACTTTTGGTGGACACGAACCCCGGCCTCCTGGGTGTGTTTTACTCATCCATCCACCACAGCATCCTCCCTTGGTGAACTTTGTCGCTCTTTATACTACGTCACCTGACACAGATGGGTTTATGCTGAAAGCCCGGTGCGTCTCATACAGATGATAAAGTGTATTATGTGCGTCTGACAGGCAACCACCATTCCTACCTATTTTCTGCAACATCCATGCTTGGGACTAACTTGAAAAGTTAAATCCCTGAGGGAAGTCTGGCTCGGTGCTCCAACAATGACAGTGACTGATGATGGATGAAATACAGCATGAATCGGGACAGAAATCACTGTATCACTCTGTCCCAAACTGGGACCCACATTCATATGTAAAGTAGCGTATTACATGGGTTTCTTTGGACTGCATTTTCAGATAAAATCTCTGTCTAGATCAGTGCAGTCTGACTCAACAGATGCTTCAGAGAAGAAAAGCAAATTACTTTTGGATGACAACTCAGTTTTTCTCCCCTGTAACTTTTGGCTACAACCAATTTTTTATCCTGTATCTTCTCAAACTGCATTCTATGACCCAGTCTGATCCAAAGGCAAATAAACACTAATACATAGAGACCAATAAGACAAACAATACAAAAATGTATTTAATCTAGTCTAATTTAAGAATGACTTCATGTCATCCTCAACACTCCACGCCATCAAACCTTTCAACACTGCCTGCACTTTCATCACCACACACTAATGGCAAAAATCAAACTGAACGTGATGTTCAGTGTGATAAATGACCTATCTCAAGGACCTTTCAAATCTGTGCAGGTTAACTTCTGTAGCATTCTGAAAAGGCTGTGTAAAACATCAGAGAATGCATTATAAAATCTACAAACCTATTGTATACTTGGGACAATGGTTCACCCTAATGTGATTTCTATTAACTGGGCTGAACTCTGGAAGGTTACAGGTACAGTCCTGCAAGGCAGACATTTCTCCTTTCATGGCACAGTGGTAAAAGGACATGATGTGAAGAGTAATGGCAAGGTATTAACTGTAATATTTGAAGCGAATCAAATGCATTTGTGCATTACATTAGTTAGGCTTCACTTGAAAAATCCCAAGGATATTCTCCATAAATATTTGATGCCTTTTCATTGAGTTTGTAAAAACAGGGGATTTTCCTATGTTGAACAATTCCAAACAGAGCATGTTTCTTGTGTTAAATTCATATTAGACTGTCCTTCCTATAGCTGGGTGGGATCACAGCTGCATCAGTCCCAACAGATTTCGTTTGGTAGTGTATCAAAAAACCTCCCTCCCAATCAGGTCTCCGTCTAGTTGCTTTTGCTTTGAAATGGACATGGAAACTGAAAAGCTCCAGGATTTGAAATAACCACTCTAATTAGGTGTGATTATGCCTTAGGAATAGACCAAACCAGGCTAGAGAAAAGCAGCCCACAGCCTTACAGGCACCATGTTGGACTTGATCTTCAGTTTGCGGGTCTTTTACTTTAACCCTTTAACACCAACTCCCCCTGAAGACACCATATTTTTAAGGTTTCATTTGTATTGTCTGCTGTGCGTTGTACCTGAATTATATTTACCACAGGGCGTTCCTTTTGAAAATGAGCGCAATAACTGAAAAGACGATAGTCAAATCTATCCATACATATATTACATGTTCATATTCATGTATTTTCCATTGTAATAGCAGTCTGTGAAAGCTCTACAGAGATGGGCCGCTGCCGCCACAAATAGCATTAGCTAATTTACCATGTGTTTCCAGAGACATTCCCTGTTTCAATTGAACAAAGTTGAAACAGTTTTTGTCCAAACCACCACGCTTTGTCTAGTGTCACTGCAGCTTACTGGTAAACCGTAACGCTTGAAAAAGACATGACACGGAAGGCTCGTCCAGCTCTAGTTTCTCATTTTCATTAGCCACACCGACACGGGTCATACGTCCAGGGGTTAACGTGACTGGCATGGTTTAGCTAATGGACAATAACTGACCCAATACCAAAGCTTTGTAGGTGGAAATCACACTTTAAAGCTTATGTTATCCACATACTAAGACATAAACCTAATTAGAGTGATTTAGGCTAATTCGAATTGGAAGTAATTTGGTTCATATGGTGTACCGAACCAAGTTACGAAAGTTTCGTATCAAAACAGTATAATTAGCACAATGCTAGATGCTAGCTATTCTAATAGGGAGGCTTTAACTTACTGGATTGGCCAACACAATGCACTCCCGGATGTCAATGCTCTGTGCTGCAGCTCAAGTTGAACCAGGATGAACTTTTTTTTTTGACAGGCTTCATGCGTTTTCTTGCTGGAGCCCTTTGCAGCGGCACCCCCACTGTGTGCCAACGCACTGGTCTCGCTGAAATAAATGGGGACCCTGGATTTTTTTGACATGGTGCTATCGTCATCCTGAACGCAGCCTAAGGGGGCCATGTTTCCAGAAAAAATCTCATTCACCACCAGGAAACCCCGGTGAGAGGAACATTTCTGCTGGAGTGAAATAAAAGGTCATGCTAGGCAGTCTTGGAGCAGAGGTATAGATGGGTGAAAAGGGGCAAACCTGCCTATAACAGCAGCCAATCTTTCATTACAGCATTAAAGATGTGACATTTTGGTCAGAGCGACCTTCATCAGACACTTTCGACCGTATCTTGTAAGCTTTTCTGCCTCCACCATTGACTGCACACATTTCTCACTGAGACAGGAAGACACGCCCCCAACACGTGTCACTCATCTTGATGGGCTGTCTATCTTTTGTATGTGATCTTGCCTGAGGCAGAGCTGTGCAGCATCTGTCACCAGTACGTCTGAAGCCTCAAGCCTAAATGTGTTGTTGTTGTCGTTGCTACGACTTCTTTCGATGTGGCTGCTAGTAGCCTCGTGTTTTTAGGCGCAACAAGCTAGCTGCTGACCACGCCCATCTGACAATCCCACTGTTGTAGTGCACCCAAAATGTCCTTAACTGT